>JAWQUT010000401.1:128757-211789 GCA_033807755.1 Ellobium chinense | reverse complement strand
GGCAGCACACACAGAATAAATAAAGTTATAAAGTTTACATCTATTAACTTTTTACTTTCCTGATGCGGGGTAAATTTAACACAAGACCTCATTTAGCATACCTCTCACACTGAAGCTAGAATCACTATGTGCGAATGGCTTGAGTGTAAAACCGAACTCAAGCCTGAATGGTGGGACATGTGGGTTAGTGACAAAGCTGATTTCCTGCTATTGTGCCCTACATTTACCTGATGTAAACACTTTGGACTTTTGTTGGTGGGAATACTTCAACAACAATGTCTGCACAGGGGCTCCACAGACATACTGAGGCACAACATCTAAACACACATCCATGCCAAATTTATGAATGAAGCATGTAACAATTTTAACTATTATCTCCACATTGGTATGGAGAGAAGAGGGTGATAGCCGAAGCAACTCTCCAAATTATCTCCATGGAAACATGTATGATACACATTAAGCCAAGCTCAAATTCATCAAATTTAGTCTGCCTGTTAATGAATTTTATAAACAATGTTCTAATTTTGTGCATTTTTTTTCCATACAGTGCATTTCATTAGGCCAAATTTCAGCACAAAGCTTAGTGTTTTCAAATTTGGGATTTTCTCTTGAGCCTGTTGTAGCATGATTTTGTCTTTAAATAATAAACACCAGATTTTCAGTGTTTATGTTGTGTTGGAAGAAGTCAGTTTGTGTGAATTCTCATATAGTTTCAACAACAATCTGTAAAGGTTATAACTGAAAAGGAGGATCTTGGGTTTTTCTTGGGACGCTCTGTTCTTAATCCAAACAGTGGTTATCAGAATTTTACAGTGTAGTAAAAATGTGAATACGGCTGACCTGCATTGCTACGGTTTAGTGTCTGGATCCACGGAATTGCCAAATCATCATTTTTCAAGTAATTTCTTTCAAATGTTCAAGAAAACAAATGCAAACACCACACAGAAACACATGCACAAGTTAAACTAAAATAAATGTGTATGCAGAAAACCCTTACTTGTTCAAGTTCCTGCTGATTGTAGATTTCTTCCTCTCTAAGTATGGTACACACACTGAATGGCAAAGTCTGATTGGCCATTGCTCTGGCAGCACGTGCGTGCTCTCTCAAGATCTCCTGTTCAATGGACAGCATCAGTTTTTCCTGTAGAGAGAGACAGTATCAACCACTGAACAAAGCAGCACCAACTGCTGAGGTATATACATGAACTGATTTTGTGTTTATTAACAGATGTGGCAGATCAAAATCAAGATCAAGAGTATGGGAAGGAGCAAAATGACCAGATACTCCATTATAGCACACCACATAGCTTTATTGCCTCTTGGGAAGTAATTATGGAGCATGAAGATCTAATTATTAGGAAGGCCCTAAAAGATTCTATTACAGACTGAAATTTGTAATTTCCAGCCGACTGATCTTTTGCCATACCAGGATTTTGAGTGCAAGCATGAAAGTAAATATAGAGACACTAGGACTTTGTTTTGCTGTATCCATATATTATGACATCAAATTGGTGGCTTCACACAGGGCAAAGTTTCAAAACTGCCTCAACTGAATGCAAAGCAACTGCTCTGCAAACAACATTATAATGTTAGAAACAGGGAAAAAAACCCACCAAAAATTAAGAATTTCATGATGTCTGGTAAAGGAGGCAGGTTTGTAAGCACTATGTGGTCCATCTTGTATCCCATTTCCACTATTTATAGTACTGTGCGAATCAAATATGCTTTCAAGTGCCCAGTGGATCTGATCTTCTGAACTGGGAAATTTAGGCATTGAGTATGACAAACTGGGAAATCCCAAACCACATGCTAGCAACTAGTATCCATTCATATCTTACTACAGCTTTGATACTAGAGGATCTGATAGGTTTTTCCCAACTAATTAATGTACTCCAGCCCACAAACTGGATTCTTGGGTGTTCTGGTTTGCAAGTATTTTAAGCAGACACTGAATACTTTGTAACTTGGTGGGATGACTTGGTCTACTGTGTTGAATTCTTGGAGCAAATTCCCGTTCTTAGTTTAACAACTTTGGATATTTGATTTTGTCAGCGGAAACCCTTCTTCATATCTACAATTTTGATTTGGCAAGAACATCTAGCAATAATTTTTAGAATTTCTCCAGCAAACTTTTAACAATTTCCTTAGTTTTATTAGTTTGTTCACTGGCAATGTGATGTGATGCACAGAATAGCCACTAGCATAAACACATAATACTGACTCTCAAGACAAAATCCACCGGCACATTTAGCTACGCTCATCCTTGTAGGGTCCTACCTACCCTTTCAATAACATGCTGAAGCCGCAAACGATATCTCTCTTTTTCTTGTTGGATGAAGAACTCTTTCATAGGTTCTGTTACCAAATTAGGAGGAGGTAGCTGGGAGGAAGAAGGGAAAAAGTAAACAGAACTGCAAAGAAACTGCCTGTAAATTTTAATCTTTCAAAAAAATATAAACTACACTATGTTTTGAGCTTGATAAATTCATTTTACAACTAATTATGTTTACTGGAATAAGTAAGAAGGGCTAGAAAATTGAATCAGTTGAATTTGTACTTTAGCAATAACACTTGAGAATGCAAAATAAAAAAAATTACCCAAATTTAGCAAGCCTATGTCTCCATGCTGTTCCATGGTTTGCAAATTATTTTACACCGTATTGGCTTGGGAACCAGTACATATTTCTAGCTGTGAGTTGAAATTGCTACTTAAAAAAAAAACTGGGGCAATGGCGTTACAAATATACTGGTTTTCTAGGAGACGGGATATTACTGCCTCACAGCCTAATGAGTCCCCATTATTTTTTCATAAAATTTAAACCATATATTTTTGTCTGACGGTTTCTGAGATAACACTGCAAGAATGTCGGAATTGTCACCCTGGGCATGCCTTCATTACTCATGTCGCATAACATTAAAAAGCAAGATAAGCTACAAAACAATTGTTCAGACAGTTGCACATCTGTCTCAAGCAATCATCTACAAACTTTTCTTGCCTCATGATATCAAGCAGGATGAGTAATGGCAGTATATGCAGGTTGAAAATCTTGACATTCCAGCAGCGTTTTCTCAGAAATGGTCAGGCGGAAGGAAAATGTATGCAGTTTAAAGTTTTGAGTATAAATAATGTTGATTTTTTTACCCTGGCCCATGTAAGTTAAAGAGGTTTCAAGTTGTGAGGTCTGAGTGAAATTTGAAACAAAAGACACATAAATCTTGCCCCCCTCCCTATCAACCTTCAAATATACATACCATAGGTACAGAGAGAGTGCTGGTGGCATTACCCTGAAGAACATAGGTACAGTTGACCATCAGGAAGTCTTTGAATCCACTAGGGGGCTTAGGAGCAATGTTGCACAGAGAGCGATGCCTTGATGCAATCTATGGGAATAAGAACAGTGTTAGGGTTAGAGAAAAGCTTGCAGGCAATCCATGAGTCCCTTAGTTCTCCCTAAAGTGCCCCAGAACTAGTACAGTGTTTGCAGCAGAATCTAGCAACCTACTCTGTAATCTGTGCAATACTGCAATTGCCACATGCAAGATATCATATGACCTTTCTACCGCTGTCGATTCAATCCAGTTCTGTCCAAACTGCCTTATAGGCAAAATGACATCTATGATTCTTAGACTTGCAAGATATGGAGAATTGTAATTCACCTATACTCTCTCTACTATATTAGGAAGTAAACAAATTAAATGAAGCAAGCGTAAACAAAATTTAATTTTGAACTTATTCACAGCAAACACAAATTTCTCACCTGTCTTCTGAGATTCAAATAAGTTTCATATGGGTTGGGTGGCTTCTCCAATGGCTGACTGATCTTCACAGCTGGAGGTGCTGATGCCGATACTTGCATGGTCTGTTGTTCAGTTTTGTTCCGCAATTTTCTCTTTCTGGGTGGAAAGCTAGAGTCATCTGTAGCAGCATCATCTCCTTTCTGAGACCTTGTGGTGCTTGAGTTATCACACTCATCTTTCGTCTCTAATCCACCTGTTAAATCATTCACTAAAAACATTGTACATGCAAGCCTAGTGCATAATAAGTCATCAGCTCAAAACTTCACACCGCATTTTCATTTGTTTAATTGCATCTTTCAAACAGTCATGCACGGCTGCACACAGACAGTTTGTGTTAGAAAAAAATACAGGTATTTGAGTGTACAGGAACAGACTAATATATTTTGTTAGCAATGTCATAGGGTTGAGCCACATTTGGAACCTTACAGGCACACAAATGATTCATTGGGTCTGATACAGATTGTCTCTCAAACAAGTGAACCCTCGATTCTTCACAATGACCAATAGATAATTTTTGAAATTTGCAATAACAATCATGATATGGAGCATCAGCATGATAAAGTTCAACTTACTGATGCAATTATATCAGAACAATGGTTCTCTGAAATTAATATCAACATCTTGAACTATTGCGCAATAAACGCACATAATGTGCCACAGTGTAAAAGAAGATTAAAGATCCCACTGCCTGAAATGATTCACAGATTTGAAAGGACATTTTCATAGAAGAAAAGCACACTGGAAATCAGTATAAGAGATTTGGTTATAAAGTTCATATAGTTCATCTACAATTTTGGTTCAAAATTTACAGAAAAATGCATTTTCCTCTGAACTGTCCTTCCTGAACATGCATGTAGAGTTATACCAGAATAGGACCATGGGCATTTTTGGACATTTGAATTTCTCAATGGTCCTCTCTTGCATTAACTTCAGAATCCAGGGCAGTTTAAAAATAACGACAAATAGATAAACTAAACTGCAATACTTTAATTGTTGGAAATGCTTCAATGGTAATCAATGTTAAATTTTTTAACCATAAAACCAGAGTGGAAATCTAAGATACATTTTTTTTTCCAGACATTTATATCAAATCTGATTGCTTACCATACTGTGAAAGTTTCAGTCAATAATTTAACTATACTCTGTGAAAATGTCATATAATTAATTATTATAATTAATTAAACTCTTAATAGCTAACATGGAGGATTCTTTTTTTTTTTTCACCCTATATCTTCATTTCTAAAGCAAAACTGACAATGGTTGTGTATTGAGCCAACATCCTTGTGTTCATCTGTGCATTAAGAATCTTAAGATTTATGTCTCCATGTAGCGGGCTGGGTGGCTTATGCTGTAATGTCCCTAGGAAAGCATACTTAACTTCTCTTTCCCTACTTGACTCAGATGTATATGAGTACCTGGCTTTAAAGCTGGGGGGACCATGGTGCTGAACCGCAGGTGACCAACAATGACTTTGTAGTGTATTTCATTTGTAATATTATGTTGTTTCACATATGATGTGTATCGTTCTATATGTATATATTAATTATGAATGAGCTATATAACACTGTATGACATTGTAATGGGGTAAATAAAAGCCAAATTTTAGTTTTTATTTTCATTATGGGCATTTTCTCAGAGTGAAGGCTGAATGAATATTCACTAGCACTTCAAACATGTACTCTTGAGCTTTCTCTTCCTCTGTAAATAAATGTGTTAGTTGTGCACATGGAGTTTTGCAATGCAGTTTATCTTTTGGACTAACTGATGTAACCATGACAAATTATCATGCTCAGTGTTAATGTTCTGTATGCACTAAACTTGTCACTGAGTATCCAATAACACTGCCTTTCCTCCTTTGAAAAAAAAAAAGGGGCTATAATGAGATGTTACCAAACTATCAGTTCTCATGTAGCGGCGGAAAATAGTGATTCATAAATTCTTCCTCGGACAGTTATACTTAATCACAACTCCTCATGAGCACAGAAAAAGTTGTGATAAAAAGGAGTTGCAATTATCCAGTAATCTTCATGGACTAAAACAGAATTTTGTTGCATGGAAAGTGTTGTAATTAAGCAGAAGATGCAGTTGTCCAGATTGCAAATCAGCAAAGTAGACTGTATTCTACTCAAAATCTTTACGTGCTGAAAGTTAATGATACACAACTGTGTGAGGCAGATACTCTTACAACTTGCTATATAATAAGCTCACAACGATAAATCTCCTGATGGCTTCATAAATGCACTAAGAAAAATTTGGATCATAACATTTTCTCTTGTCCAATGAGAAAACGAAGAAGGCAGTGGTACTGAAATCAGAAATTCAACATAACTTCTTTAAGGAGATGAAATGAATTTCTTGCTTACGATATTTCATATAGGCTTAAAAATCAATTTACCTACCATTCTTCTCCCTATCTGAGACTCTGTCCTTGTGTTGCTGTTGTTGTGCTTGCTGCATCATTGCTGTGTGAGACCGCAGAGTTCGTGTGGGCCTCTTCTCTCTTCCTTCATCAGACTTATCCCCTGATGTTTCTCCCTGCTCTAAACGTGACTGTGAATCACTTTCTCTAGATGCACTCTCTTCAACATCCAAGTTTCGGGCTGTACTGCCCACTAAGTCTGATGGCTTTGAAGTCATTTCTGATGATGTGACTCCGACCCCTGATCCTGCCCTTGATGAAGGACGAGGGCCAGGGGACGACGTATAGTCCGCACCTTCTTGGGCAGAGGTGAGTGAGCTAGTTGGGAGTGTTCTTTGTCCACCATCCTCCACCCCGTCCCACCCCTCACTTTCTGTAGTGGGGTTTAAAACATACGGGAGTGCAGGCTTAGCCTGAGGTTTTGAAATATTTGCGGATGGGCCCCCAGCTTTTGGAGGCATAATAATCTTCAGAGGAGGAACTTTTGGGGTGGACGGCCGGCTCCCCTGCTCTGAGTGGGCAGGGTTAGAGTCCTCCAGGTCCACTCTGAGGGGAGAATCACAGCTACTAGTGTCAGATTTCTCTTCCAAGCGGCTTATAGCTGGCACACGACCTGGCTCCCAAGGAAGGTGTGAGGGTGGAGCTGTAGCTGATGTGGGTATGGATGAGTTGCTGCTAATGGCACCCCCTGAGGCAGCCACTGCTCGGTCACTGAGACCGGTGACAATGCTTCCCCCTGCTTTTGCTCCCCGTGCTGGGTATGGCGGGAAAGGTAAGGAGGAGGGCATGGGCCCAGGTCGAGAGTCTGGGAGATGTGAGGTACTGGATGGAGTTGACACGGTGGGGCCAGGCTGCAGGTGGTGTGGAGGGTGGGGCTGATGGTGAGATGGCAAACTGGGACCCAATACTGATGATGACGCAGATGTTGATGTAGATGATGGCAGTGAAGATGATGATGAGACTAAAGAAAACTGGCAGGATGAACCACTGGCACGATGAGACGATGATGATGGTGAGGATGATGACGTTGGTGGAAATGATGAGGATACTCCTGATTGTTCCGGGCCAAAACTTGAGCTGGGTAAAGTCTGTACCATGTTTGGTAATTTAGTAGTGTGTCGCACCCCATGATAGGTGCTTATTGTTTGGCCAGGAATGTGCTGTTGTTGATGCTGCTGCTGCTGATGGTGATGCTGTTGCTGATAAAGTTGATGCTGCTGCTGAAGTGACTGAAAAGGATTTTGCTGAGACTGTTGCTGCTGCGATGACGAGGGTGGTGGCAGCGGCTGTTGCTTGATAATTTCATTAGAGGTACCTAAACTTGAGCAGGGAGTGTTGAAAGTATTTGAGGTCTTATTGTTGTTAGCTGAATTATTAGAAAACACATCACTATGTTCTTCTTCATTATCACTATTTCCTAAATTATCCAAACCCCTAGGAGTGAAAGGTTCTGTGGCTGTTCTTTCCAAAGGATTTGGTGGCAGAGGTATTGGGCCAGAAGGAGCCACAGTTGAATCTGGGAACCCATCGCTGTCTGCTGTGCCCCCACGATTTGGCCGCATCCCTGATGACTGTCCAATAAATCTGGACCAATTGTCCTCTTGTTTAGATGGTCGTGCTGTTGATGAGCCTGGCCGATCAAAAGATGAACGAGAACTTGGATCTCCTTCTGAAGTTACTTCACATCCCGTATCCATTGTAAGAACATTCCACTCAGAAACCTTCTGCTGTTCATCAGTAGTTGACGACGATGAGGAAGATGATTTTTTGTGCTGCAATTTGAGAAACAGACGAGGGGATGCTGCCATCTTCTCTGGGGAAGGTGGCACAGATTGTCGTCGGACACCTAAAGTCCCCACTGAAGCAATGGATGTGGAGGAAGGGCCCAATGTTGAAGAGATAGAAGAGGAAGGACCAGATGATGTCATTATCTCTGGCTTTCCAGTCAGGCTCTGAGGCTTGAAATCTGGTAGAGAACCAGTATAGAAAGCAAATGAAAAAAAAAAATCACTTTGGCGATAAATATCACTGAAATGAAGTTCACATCTCACAGCATTTTACTAAACTGACAAAATTCACTGGCTTTCTATATCAGCATGAAGTACTAAACAGATCTGCCACCCTCATGTTTGACAAAAAAACCCAAAACAACCCTGCATTCTAGGCTGGAGGAGAGGTAGGAGAGAGGGGAGGAAGGGAGAGAAGGAGGAAAATTAGAATGGTTGCAGAATTCATGACTGACTAAATACACTTACCTGCCCATACATTACCGCTATCTACACATCAAATCTGTCAGGCAAACCATTCTGTAAAGTCTCAAACCTACTTGACTGAGCACAATACAAATCTAAAGCTTCTCATATAACATACCTGAAGTATCAGTTAAGCCAATTTTTCCAAGTTCTGCATACATCAGGACAAACTGAGTCTTAAAGTAAAAACTCAGGTATGTGATAGAGATTTATTGAAATGATGATTGGGCAATATCATAGGTGAGAATTGGCAAAAGTGGAAATGGAGGAAAATCATTTGGCTCGCCGAATTTTGTGCAGCGCAGATAATTTATTACGTAACACTTAAGAGCGATGTGGCACTTTGAAGCTTTCAGATATACTAGGCATATCATATGTTGGTTATGTATTTACTTTATATTCATAACGCAGTTTATGTCAATAGAGGCCAAAAGGCAGTAAGCAAAAGACTATTGTATAGTTTACATATTATACCTTTATGCCTTGATCTGTATCCTTTTGAATTCATGAAGACAAAGGAGATAAAATGACAAGCTTTTGTACTGATTTGAATAGCCTCATTTTGTTAACTACAGGGCATAGGAAAAAAAAAAGACCCTTGGACTTGAATACTTCCATACTTGTGATGACTGACACGAAATCCTTTTATGCTAATTAAATGAAGGATACAGGAGATGTACCGTAACTGAAGAGTTTATCCACATTTTTGCTATGCAAGAGCTTGGGAGACAATACAGACTTCAATAATTCCGAAAAGACAGAGTAGACAGTTCTTTCCCAAATGGAGTTAAGGTTTGCTGAAGAAGCCAACAAAGCTAGTCTTCTTCTGTGCTATGGATTTTGTCTTTGAATCCGTATGGAATTTCCCTCCCGTAGAGAGAGCATTATACGCCACCAAGTGCCTCTAGTTTTCTTACAAACTCTCCAACTTTTTTTCGGCTATCTCTAACAACAGCACCGATGCTTCACTGTTGCGAACAATCCACTCCCAACTCCAAACAAATATATTTCACTTCAGTTTCTTTGAGTAATTGGTCACAGCTGACTGTCGTTCCTGTTCAAAAGCAAAACTGCGAAACATGTGAGAGGGGTTTCCAGATTTTTTTTTTAAAGCCGTACCAAATTGCATGTAAGAACCTAAGCATCTCTGGGAAAGACCTCCCGGGATGGGTATACGTTCCTGGGGTCACGATTTGAAATATATAATAAAACATTTTTTAACTACGAACTGTCCATGTATTGGATATACGTGGGTATTAGGACTAGGACATTTCTAGATACATTAGAGCATCATAACAGGCAGATGGTTCTTTGAGTCGTGTTCAGTGGGCTATGATAGAAGCACAATCACTTGAAATACCAAAAAAACCTGAGAGAATAGCATGTACTTTTGTATAATAAAGTATTCAATTTTTATCTAAAATCCGCTGGAGCCAAAAATTTCACATTGGTTTTGAAAGAGCCAAGTCTGGCAACACCGCATGAGAGGATGCGATACTCTCGATCTTCGATATAAGTACACATATGGCGATTACATTGTATTGCATTATGATTGGGTAGACCGAGTAGATCTACAGATCTACTTGCAAACAAATATCCGATACAAAAGTTTGTCAATGATTATCTGATACCGCCCGGAATCTACAACTAGGCGAATGGTAACTTCTGCCTTTGTTCTTTATTTCATAATTATTTCTCCCTCGGTTTGCGCGCTGGATGGCCGTGGCAAGTGGCACGACGGCTTCGTTTGGCGGAATTATTTTTTGAATGGCGGAAACGCAAAAATGATCTGGTGGAAATTCTACCACATTCTCACCTATGAATATCTTATAAAGAATTTAAAAAACAAGGGGGAGGGGGAGACAATTCTACATTAAATTGGTAAAGATGGTCTGTTAAAGCACACCATAAACGGTCTGCTTGAAGGAAGTATGAAAACATAAAATACCATCATCCATATTGCTGCGATCATCCTCCTTGCCAGATAAATTGCTGTCTGAGGAAGATGCTTCACTGTGACTGTCTATGTCACTACTGTAGCTGACAGAATTGCCTCTCAAAATAGCCTCAATTTCATGGGTGGCTGCTACATTCACTGCTGTCTTCCCCTTCAGATTGGCCTGAACTGGGTTGGCTCCATGACGCAGCAAAAGTTGGACCAACTAGGATGAGCAAAAACAAAATATCCATTCCAAGTAACAAAAAGGTTAAGAGCTTTTGATACTGATATACAGTTACACTGCCAACTCCGGTATTCTGTAAACTGATGAAATTAAGCAATGTCTATAAAATAATATAAATTTTGTTTTTCTCAAACGGCTGAAAACCCAGTCATCTGATGTGGCCATTCTTAACACTAGTAGTGCTGGCTGACCACGTGCTATGCAGCTTGCTGGCTGTGTGACCTAGTTTACTAATGTTATAGCTGATCAGCGCATACTGTCTGATAGTTAGGACCCGTTGGCAGGATACACGGCTGCATTAATACGATCGCCGCAGGTAGAGGTTGGTTGAGCGATGCGTATATATACTATTGCCGCACTGAATGGTAGCGATCGTATGGTAGTACATATATACTATCACTGCATCACGAAGGATAAGATCACTATTTTCATGGTGGCTGGGAATTCCACGCCCATATCAAATATTTCATAACCCCAACTAGCAATTACAGACAAGATTTGCACTAAGGGATAATGTATAGACAGACTAAGAGACTTTTCAAAGGCATACATTAAAGGAACTGACACAGTATGCAAAACCAGGTTTTCCAAAACGCAGATTTTCTTTAAAAACCATGAAAAAAGAACCAAAACTTTTTTATCAAAGACTTATAAGATCATGAAGCATGGTCAACAATGAAATCCTTCACAAATAAAATGGTTTAATTACAGTATTAAATGCAAACAATATCTTCATTGGAAGAATAAAAAATGCTACTAGAAAACAACCATTCTGGCAAAGGCATTCAGCTGCTTCTTAAAGCTGTAATAGAAGGTATGAGCAGGCATTATACAAGATCATATGATCTTTGTATGACATTTGATTAAATAACTGCAAAATTCAATGAGCTTAATTCCTACAACCAAACATTTGTGACATGGGATTTGTGTAAAGTAAGTGGAAAAGACTGGGGTGTTATCAATAATTCCCTGCAACATATTACTGGCTTAAGTGTAAAATATTACTATGAATAAAATGGGCCTTTGGACGTGAATTTTCTTTTCTACTGGGTTACCTGAAATTTCAGGTAAATCTCTGTAGTGAGTTCTACTGTCCTTGATATATGAGAAAAACAGTTGAATGTAATGTAATAATCTCAGTGGTACTTTTGTAAACTGTCCCAAGCCAATACCTTCCGATGTCCATTACTGGAAGCATCATGTAGTGGGGTGTCATCATCAAAGCCTTGAACATTGACGTCAGCTCCGGCCTTGAGTAAATACCGTGCCACACGTAAATTACCGGAGTTACAGGCCTCATGCAGGGCAGTCCAACCTACAGAAGAGTAATAGTAAAGCACAAAGGTCTTAAATGAAAACTCAATTTGTAATTTAAGACAATATGCTGAGCATTTTAATGGTGCATTTGTGATAACCATACACTTTTGACACTAGTTAACTAGCTCACAAGTATCATTCAAAAGGCTAAAACTATGTGTATATAATGGATGTGAACACCATTTATATACAGTCAACTCTGCTTAATTGCCCATCCTCGGGATCACGGAAAAAGTGGGCGATTAAGCGGAGAAGGTAATTTCGGCCATATTTTTGGTAAGGAGATTAAATTTCTTTGATGTCGTGGTTTGATATCGTGCATATCGCCAGTCTCAGGACACACTTGAGTCTGACGGTGTTGTAGCGAACTTTAATGTTTGATCTCCGCGGTCTCTCTCACTGGCCACCTCGCAGTAGCCCAGCAAACAATAACGAGTAGGATGGCATGGTCGGGATAAACATTCATCCACATGACACGTTCTCTGATCTAACCGAAATCCACCAGACAGGCGCAATCAAGGCGTGGGGGGAGGAGACTGCATAGTATGGGACGAAGGGGGACAAGGGTAGGGGTAGATGTTGAGAAAAGCCTTATCACACCTATTTCGGGGTGGCAGCTGTCACCCAGTCAACCAGTCTGCCATCCGTCGCACAGGTAAACCGTCTGTGTACATTATTTGTTTGTCACCTGTAACCCTTCAACCGCTGATCTTTGAATTCATGGGCACTGAGGAGTGGTCGATTATCCGGAGTGAGAGGCGTCACAGGTTCTTGGGCGGACCTCGGATGGCATTCTCGGAACCACCAATATTCTCGGATTTCCAAGAATTCTCGGAAGAGTGGCATCCTTGCTTACTTTGAGTGGTCCCAAGAAAGTGACACAGAGGGTAAGCTCAACTCCAAAACAAAAAAAAAAAAATATCCTGTCCACATCACCATAATTTGAAAATGACANTCTTTGTAAGAGAATTCTAGTTTCAACTAAACTTCTTCTGGATCTAGCAATTTTGATATGCGGCCGGGATATAGGCCTAACATACACGTCAAACCAAACCGTGCCGGCGAAAGCGAAACTAAAAAATGCGCGTCAGCATCGATATTGCTGTGTACTCTACCGCAAAACAGAATGCCAGTAGGCTTGTATACTGCACTGTACTCTACGATTTTCAATCGTTTGTTGTGAGACTCGAGTACTTGTACTCATGACCAAAACAGCCCATTTTCATGATTTTCAGTACAAGAAAGCTCTTTAAGCGCCCGACTTCGTTGCGGAAGACATTCTTTTTCATACTGACAGTCGATTTTCGTATTTTTAAGAGTACGATTCGTATTTTCGTACTGAGGTCAGATTTTCGTATGAAATACGAAAATTTCGTACTGGTTGGCAGCTCTGCATAGTATGGGACGAAGGGGGACAAGGGTAGGGGTAGATGTTGAGGAAAGCCTTATCACACCTATTTTGGGGTGGCAGCTGTCACCCAGTCAACCAGTCTGCCATCCGTCGCACAGGTAAACCGTCTGTGTACATTATTTGTTTGTCACCTGTAACCCTTCAACCGCTGATCTTTGAATTCATGGGCACTGAGGAGTGGTCGATTATCCGGAGTGAGAGGCGTCACAGGTTCTTGGGCGGACCTCGGATGGCATTCTCGGAACCACCAATATTCTCGGATTTCCAAGAATTCTCGGAAGAGTGGCATCCTTGCTTACTTTGAGTGGTCCCAAGAAAGTGACACAGAGGGTAAGCTCAACTCCAAAACAAAAAAAAAAAAATATCCTGTCCACATCACCATAATTTGAAAATGACACTGGCATCTTAAAATTACCAAATAGATTCTGAAAGAAATGCCTTCCAAAAATATACTCCCAGGGGACAGTAACTTCATGAAAACAAATATCTTAGCTCATCAAAGGGCAAGGATGGAACCTGTGCTTAGTATAATAAGAATATTCATCAGAGATTACAAAAAAAGAAAAAGGAAAGGAAATCTGATTTTATCACAGCCAGTCCTTTTTTTTTTTATATGGTTACCACATGTGCAGTCAATTACCTGCATAATCTTTCATGTTGACACTTGCTCCTGCCTTCAGTAATCGTTTGGTCTGTTTGTAATCTCCCTTCTTGGCAGCCATATGAAGTGGAGCCTCTCCCCTCTCATTTCGTTTGTTCACTTTCTTGTCAGCAGGTGTGCGCTTGGTTGATGTCACCTGACTTCCAGATGAGGGTGACTTGGGCGAGGCATCTGTGAGCATTGCAAACATTGCATCATGTCAGCGGCATTCAGCTAATGCTCAATGTCAGATACACAATCTTATCACAGGGATGGTAGCACATTATCCTGAGATTAGGAGGCTCTATTCAATGCTGAAGTTTTTTAATCACTCTTTCTATCTCCTCATTAATTAAAATATGCAGCCTTTTGGGATATGAATTTCAATTTTGTGAAAATTTTCAGCTTCCTGCCATTCCTGTCATCACTATGACTGTAAAAATTTTGTTGCCAAAAACTTAAAGGTTTTAAAACTGAATTACTGCTTGCAACATGGCCAGAATATGATTTGAAACTGCAGTGTTACTTGGCTGATTTTCTGTACATGACCCTTTTCAAATGGCCGTATATTGCCTGCTAAGCTTTTCAAAGATAATCTGTCCTGACCCAATTGCCTAGATTAAATAATACCATACATGACTTTGCACATGGCATTTCTTGCTGAGCAAAAAGCATCATACACTAAAATGAAACTTGGTTTTTCTTTAAATTTTATTGCTTTTTTTCCTTTTATGCATGTTTCATTTATTTTCTGCATATGAAGGATGCCAGTCTGAAAATTTATGTATTAAATTTGTTAAATTTTTAGTTTTCTTTATTGGCTTATTTATATCCAGTGTGGATTAATGTTTTTGTAAATTATGATACAATATCATAAGATGTTTTATCACATTCCACTGATAATAAGTTTTGTCCCTGAATAGCAGCTTGACTTATCGAAGGGTGCCTGTGCAAAGACTGTATCGATATATGAATTATATGAAAGAGATACGGCATTTGCGCAGGCACCTCTCGTTATGAGCTGTGCACATTACTTTTCAAGTAAGTTTTATTGAGTTTTGAAAGACAGATTGGAGGAAACAATACTTCAACAAAATTTCACAAAGAACGTCTATGCACATCTAGAACTTAAGGAAAAACAATCAGCAGCTAAAACTTCACTAAATTGGGCAGAAAAGTATGCATTTCCTGACTGTCTCGAAACATTCACCGATGATGTGAAAGTTACCTCCAACACTTGATTCATCCTGCATCCTCATAAGCAAAGCCATTTGTTGCCTCTCTGAGAGTGGCACACTCAAACGGGACACTGTCCCAGCTCCGCGAGGTGATCCTATGCCCATGTGCTCGGGAGAACCTTCTGGCATGTTAGGTCGTTTTCGTTTTTGCTGCTGCTGTTGTTGCTGACTTTTTTTGTCTGCAAGTTTGAAGAAGGAAATGACAAACATTAAGTAAGACCTGTCTATTTAGGCAGCACAGAAGAATTGTCATAAAGACTGTAACAACTATTTCATTTTATGGAGACCTCGTTTTACCAACTGTTTCATGTTATAAATATCTAATTTTGTAATATCAAAATATTCATCCCTGATCACTGTAATATTATTTAGAGCTCTAAAATCAAGAAGTCTTAACAACAGAAAATAAAAATCTAAAGTGTGACAGCTTTGTACATGGGCACTGCAATCTTTCCATTGTCATACGTCTAACAGTCCTTATTGTATAAACATTCCAAAAAATAAAGTAAAGACTGTGACAAAAGTACTGTGAGAAAAATATGAACAAACCATCTTCCTCTGTTGGTGACGAGGGTGTGACTAGTTTCCTTTTATTTGTCTTACTCTCCACTTGCAATGGTTTGCTTGAGGAGGCTTTGTCCTGGAAAAAATAACAAATTGAAGGACACTAAAGAATGCGGATGAATAAGACATTACAATTTGTGGACTTACAAGAAATATGGCAACGACACCCTGAGAGACTGAAAGCCCCTTGTCAAACAGCATTAACTACACCAGGCCCATAAATATTAAGATGCTGTTAAGTATAATTACACATAGGGAACTCAACCTGCAGCCAACAATTGCAAAAAATAGAAGATTAAAATCTAAAGATACTTACATGTGCAGAATAACCTTCAAAGTGTGATAAGAAAAATTTATTTGCCCTCTTCATTGCTCGTAGCCAGTATTGATTATATTCTTAATCCCTGGGCATGAAATTTGTTCTTCTGTATCAATAAAAAGCACGCACATATACAAATTGGCACATGTGTCTAATCTATTGGAACAATACTATGTATCGGACACTGAACTTTATGTGAATCACAATGAAGACTTTGAATTTTTAAAATTAAAACATTTATGGACTGCAGGCAAGAATTGAAGAGTTCATCTGAACCTGCTAACTTACAGCTGGGCTAATTTCCTGCCACATACGGTTGCTAGTACTGTAGGGATTTTGTTTTGCAAATTTAAATTCAATTAACAAAGGTTCAACTCATGTCAATTAAGCAATCTATTCTAATTCATTCAGGATTCTGGAATACTTGTAATGAAATTTTGTATTTCACTTCAATCACTGCTTTCCATATTTACGGGAAATTCTGTTAAAATCTGACCTCAATATGACCAATAATTTTCAGTCCGAAAAACCTTACGTTAAAAAGTTTTCAATACAACAAATTCTGTGATATACATTCACTAGCACAATTTATGGGCACAAGCAAACTAAGTCCTTTCTCATGAATCAGTAGTCACAAAACTTTCAAAACATTGTGGTATCAAAGGTTGACACAATTAGCCTAGGTCCACAGGACAGAGAACGGAAAACAAAGGCATGAAATGTGTGAACAACATTCCATCACTAGCTAATTATCAGGGTCGTAAGGCTACTGTCATTATTACAGGTGTCCTCCTCTGATTGTCTGTGTGCATATTTCTGATAAAGAGATTTCAGTGTAAACAATGATGCCCACTAAAGGTCTTGAAAGTATGACACACTGTAATTACAACCATAGCACAGTTACCACTAACGCCACTTGCCGACTTGCTAATATTAATTTTGTCAAAAGGAGGAACTGGTTGAAAGCAGCCAGCCATGATGTGCAATATTGAGAGGGAAAAAAAAAAACAAGGGCAGAGCTGGTCTTTTAGAAGAGTAAGGAGCCCTCTATAATTCAGAAACATCAGTTTTGCACATTCCCAATAAATTTTATTTACCTGATACCTTTTTAGAATATTAGCAGAAATTATTTTCTTCTCAGCCATTGATGATGAAAATGTAGGCGTGTCCAAAAAATATCAGAATTTTGATCTGATGGAAAAATGGCACCTATTCATGAGATATGTGGGGAATTTTCCCAGGAGTCACTTGATTTGTCACTGATGCTAAGTGTCTGGAATAATATAGTTCACAGTGTTCCATTTTTGCCATTTTGTTCCTTCAGCAAAAAAATCCCAACCTGTTTGTTCATTTGGCTAAATTAGCGTACAGTGAAAAAAAAATTCCAGCCTTCTTCTACTTCTAATTGCATCTTGAACAAAAAAAATTCTTTTAGTTCAATTAGGCTGCATTACCTAGTGCTAACAGACAGAATTTCTTTTGTTTAAGAGGTGCTGGATGATCTTAAATGGAAAAAGATATGGTGACCCCACAGGTCTATGACAACATAAATGATCACCATAATCATGTACCGTATTGCATCCACTGAATTTATCAGGCACAGCATAAAGGGAAACAGTGGGTGTGTCTACTATAATACATTACATTTAAATCATACTTGAACAGCCATTATGAACTTTTGAAGTTGCAGGGTGGGGCAAACAACAAAGCAAATCTTTCAATATTAGAAGTCTTATCCTGTCATTATGACTGAGAGTTCATGTACTGGTAAGACTCGCTTAATCCATAAATTACCAAATTCAGGCTTAACATTCTGCCACTCCTAAAATTTGCCTGTTACAGACTTCAGTCACAAATTGTGTCATTCCTATATGGAAAATAAATACACTTACAACAAAACAACACCTACAGTATTTACTGTTGCACATATGTCATATTTATTTATGTAATAAGATGTTTCAAGTAACTGTCATTGTGTCTTACTGGAACTTATCCCCTCTATTCCAAAACTTCATATTATGGGCATAAATGCCTTTGGGGAAGGCAGGAGGGAATCCTACATCTGTAATAACTCCCTTTTATGTTTTGACTGATCTTGCGAACCCTGAAATCGGGCAATCTAGCAAACTTATACATATGCTTCATACAGCTAATCTGTGAAGCTGGAAAACCAGCACATGAATGAAAAGTGGCATTTATGTATGGCTAAGAAATATACAATATCTACAAAGAAATATGGAGACTTTGATTTCTCAGGTAAGGGGCATCTGAATTATTACAGTCAAACCATTCCTGTGTGCACACAGACTCAAATACTTGCCACCTAGCATTTACTGGACAAGGTTATCTTCTTTCAGTTACTTCAGATGCACAATGGTTGTGTCTGACAGTAGCAATATTTGTTGCCAGATGATGAATTTGGATCATGCTATGGACTCTAATCACTGAGTTTCCTTGGACATGAGTCTGAAGTTACAGAAGGCTGGAATGTGTACTGTTGTAATGGCAATGACACTTTTGACAGGGACTTGCACTCCCCTCAAAAAGGGAGAGAATTTAGAAAAATAACACTCTGATTAGCTAAGAAGTTATTCAGGCATGTACAAAGAGCAGAGCATACACTGTATATAAAAATCCTGAGTCACAAACTCTTTATTTCTGACAGCCTTTACTCGTCAACAAACCTTGTGAGGTGGTGATTTCTTCTCTGACATTTCCAGCGATGCTACCCTTTACTCTGTCCAGTTCAAATGGGTAGAGGAATAAACACAACCAACACTGCTTCAACCAGCACGGTAACTCTTTCACACGCCAAATCATCAGGTTTTTGGAAGATCTTGACACCAACAGTAAAAATAAAATTTAAAAGACGTCATTGTGGTGCAGTGCAATCTGAAATCACAAAAAAGAAAAAAAAAAAGAACATTAATATTGATAAACACCAAATATTTGGCCAGGACAAAATCAGATGATATTCAAGTAAATAAAATCCAGAGTACCTGCTTTGACAAAGCCTGATACAAAGCGGCTGTATTTGCCTATGAGCTTTTGTCAGACAATGGGTAGATGATAAAAGTCAAATTTTGTACAGTGGAACCTGTAATTGTAAACGAGATGCACTGTTTGCTCCTTAGACAAGAGGTCACCTCACAAAAGTAATGCGCCAACATTTAAAGAAAATCTTTATCTCTGGTTGGTAGGGGGCTTGGGAATGCCTTGCAGCATGTTCAAAAGACCAATCATACAGTAAATCTGAATGAAAATCTTTTGCACCCTATAACTGGTCACACATCTATTAAAAGCCCCATATGAGGATTTGAAGAAATCATGTTCCAGATTCCATAAATCATGGATTATGCTGTTTGCTTCATGAACCCACTGTCTTCTTGGTCTTCTTTTTGAACATTATTCACACTTGTAACAAACAAAAAACAGTGTGTTCATTTCACATTCTTATCCTGTGCAAAAATAGGATGACTACCCTTCCTGGTACTGAACAGAGTCTCCACTGTCACTATGATTAGCAAGAGAATGGATATTCTTGCATTAAAGTCAAGGCTTTATTTAAAGGTAGCTTGATCTACTGCTTGAACAATAGGTATGGTGAAAATTGCAATTCAAAATACTTCACCAGCTGTAACTTCACAGCATCTATTGAAGCTTCAGACCAGTTGGAAGTAAACACAAACATAAGATAGACCTGTAGGTTTATGTCCATTTCTGATGCTTGTAAATGGCTTGTCTTGCCTTATTATGATATCTATTTTAATAGTGACCCAGAAGCAGAGTTAATGGCTGACTGGAACGCCTGTCTGCCAGTGACTGTGGCATGAGCCTGAAACTTTCAAAATGCCGACAAAGCCAGAAATCCATCTTCAGTCTCAAAACTGACATCCCTGATTTATACAAGGAATCACTACAAAAGGTTAATTCAAACTCAGCTTATTATTACAAAGGCAAGCAATTTATTCTGTTAATCCCTAAAGCCAATAAACATCAACAGAAACTGGAAGAAAAATTTGGTGATACTGAATTTAGAAATCAGAATCCAGTTAAAATTTTATCAAAATAATCCATGATGATTCCTGCATAGGTGGCAGGTCTATAAACAACAATAACAATGAATAAAGAAATAATTAGGCTATAGCCTCTAACAGGTAAAGAAAGACCTGCTGCCTTTATAACTACTCTTCTCTCACTTCAGGTCTAGAGACAATCAATTTTAGAACGAATAATGTGCATTCCGGCCTAGGTTTAAGTGGAACAAACTGACAAATTATTATGCTTTGTGATTTTTTAACAAAAAATATTCAGTTACTCCTTATGATTTATCCCCTTCAAATGAGTACTCTGCAAGCCCAGTTTTGATAAGACTGATAAGAACTGATTGCACCAGTTATTGGAAAATCAGTTTGTATTAAAAGTGATGAAATGGACTGGAGCACAGGGTATTAGGCCTAGGTAAGAATGAGAGTACACTGTGTTGCTGTCAAACGCTATGCAGGCTGAGTGTGTTACAGTGTGTATACTGTGTGTATCTCTGTAAGTGTATTACAATGTTCTCTCCTTGCTATGTGACTTTCCATATGAATTATGATTTATTTATGATCTTCAAAGAGTAAAGCTGCTGTTCTACTTGTTAGATTTACATGTCAGTCAAACAAAACGATTTGGTTAGGTACCATCTACACTTTGGGAGAATCAGGAAAGGTCAATGTTTTAGTAAGTGTATAAAATATTCCAGAACTGCCTTTTGTGCCCTTGGTCTCCTATACAGCACAGCAGCTTAGGAATTTATTATCAATCACTTGAAAATGTAAACTGATCATAATCACAAACACAACATAAGACATAACAAATTGAATACACATATGATAAATTTTCAGCGGGGCCTGTCTTGGCCTCGAAAAAACGGCCTAGTTTTGATAGGCCTAAATATATTTAGTTTAGCTGTAACAGAGGAGACCTCGAGCAACAGTTCTAAAAATAGCATTTTTTCTTCAATATCAAGTAAGGGACCGGCGAAGTTCAGCGAAACACACACATGAATCAATGAACATGAACATAATATCAATTTCAGGACAGTGAACTGCATTCGCATATGCACATGCTACTTCAATAATGAAGTGATGGTTGCAACAATGTAATTAGAACGCGTTATAGGTTCGAAAACAAAGCGATAGCTTTCATTCCATTTTACAAGCCAAGCATGGCCGCCATTGCGAGGTGATAACATCCGCAAACATTCCATATCTTTCGCAAATTTTCTAGGAAAATCCTTCTGTTAGCTTCATAAATAATGCATTTCTCCACTTGCTTTAGCTATTCAAGATCATCGTAAAATATATGCCATCCCTATTACTTGGTACATAAAGGCAAAAATACGTAAATAAACTAGAGTACCCACCTTCTATCAATGAACGCTTTGACTTTACGCGGGGTTAACACTCTCCGCGATTGGTGGAATACTCGTAAGAATGCGGTTTCCTTCAGATATGCAACGGGCCTTTCAATTGGTCATTTTTTTAGAAACAAGTTAGATAACTCCCAAAACAGGAAACTGATTTTTTTTCACGAAGAGTACTGCAAGCGTGAAAATCTGCTTACCTAACGACCTCCACCAATGTATTTTCATCAGCCGTGTTATTCACGATAGCATACCTGTTGTGTTCATGTTGTTATATTATATAGTTTTCAAAAGTGAGTACTTATTAATACTTTGCAGGCTTACATTTGCTCAGAATCCGTGTAGTCTAGATCGAAGTCAAACTTTCACTTCACTTTCAGAATTCAGATTTTAGTGCTAACAGTAACAGAGTAACACTCCAAGCTGTGCGAATACCCTAGACTAGACCTAGTCTAGACTAGATCTAGTCTAGGTAGTTTTAACTTCTATCATCCTGACCATATGATGTATGCTCATGCCAGAAGACATCATTTGCCACCACACTTGGGCAGTCACATCCTTTTTGTGCTGCCACTTCGTTAAAATCAGATGTCAGTTTTCTTCAGACAACTTCAGAGTAAATGATAAATGAGGGATAATCAGCCTCAGGGAATAGGACCGATCTTGTGGCTAAAGAAATGACTAAAGGAACTGCATCTACTCAAGAGCGGTCCTGTCCCAGGAGATAGCCATAAATGACTCCTAAATGAGAGCCGGAATTACACTTGACACTTGACAATTGGGAAAATTTAAAGTGGTCGACTGCATGAGTGGGAGAGTTTATTACCCTATGATGAGCCTCATGGATTACTCCCAGGGAATGAGGCTGAACAAAGTGTAACTACTTTTGGTTACAGATGGCAGTTTGTGAGCTACCTAAATATGACAGGATCAAGGGATGTTTGCTATGGTGTCGTGCGTGACAATGAATACATATGTCATATCTCACAAACATTGATTAAATAGACAAGCACAGGCCTTCATCACTGTCATGAGCTTTGCATTGTCGTAAATGATGTGAAAAAAAGAGGTTGTTTGTTGTTGGTGGTGAGGATGGTGATGATGAAGAGTGACGGGGAGGCGAGCTTGGCTATGGGCTTTAGCCTAACTCGAGCCTCAGCCAGTCAGTAGTAGTTGTCATGAACAGACGCAGGAACACAGCCATGTAGAGTGGACAACATCAAAGTTTATTTACATGTATGCAGTGCAGATAGACTATTTTGACATCAGTCGCAGTTTCCAGACTACCAGCCAGCCTTGTGGGAAGAATGCGTGAAGAGTCTCGCAGGAGCCAGATGTGGGCTCGACTGCACTGAGGCGTAGACTAACACCAGACTCGAACTCAAAACCAGACTCCAAACCAGACTAACTCAGGGGGAAATTGGTGCAAAATGTAACATGGTTATGCGGACATATCGGAGAGCTACTACGTCAGAAGCCTCTCGCCTCATCTTGCGATGCGCTAATTTGGCATCAGTGTGGGCAAAATGGACAATGGCTGGAAAGTTAACGGAGGCTGGCAGGGTAGCTGTGCAAGTTACATCAACATGTCATACATCAACTTGTAGGGCACAGCAAGATAAATAAGTTGTACAAATCATCCCAAGTCCTTAGAAAACTGATTAAAAAACATGATCTAAATGTGCTGAGAGGCAGCTTACCTACTTCTGTTGCATAACATTAAGTGCCAATATCTCAGCAAAGAAATAACTGTGTTTAATAAATGATAGTGCAAATGATTTGTCACAGAATGAGACAGATGCTTAAGTGACATAAGTTTGATGAATGTCGCATTAGTGGTTACTGAGAAAATTACAGTTGAGTGCTGGCATGAGAGCACAAATTTACTACAGCATTATGATTGTGAGTGAAACTGACCTAAAATGGCTGTGTTTTAAGGTTACAGACCTGTAATTAAAGTGTTATTTATTTCTTATTTGTTTTACTACATAGGTGTTCAGCTTTTTGAGCTGTCCATTGGCCCCAACCGTTCACCTAGTACCAGATCCTATTTCACTTGTTGGTAATTCTGTTGCCTCAAATTTTAAGATTAACAAAACCATAGCAAGCCCACAGAAATATTGAGGTGGGTTGCATTTTTTAAATATACCCTCCTTTTTCACTTTTGTTCTGGACTGAAGTCCTCATCTATCTTCTGAAGTGGCATCTTTCATTTTAATTTTTTTTAACTGCAATCTATTTACAAATCCAGATATTTGAAATATAACTGATCTAACAACATAAGGGAGTCATAAAAAAAAAATCAGCAGCTCATTAGTACACAGTTTTAAGATTTTATTTTTCTTTGAAGTGGCAAATAAATGGTGGGGAAGAAGTATTTGCACAACTGTCTCAGAATATTCACAGTGCTGGCCATTGTTTACAAAGACGGGGTTTTGAGTTTGGCCACATAGTTGTTCATATTGCACAGTCTAATTTAAATTTGGTTCAATTTTTCTTACATTTCCTGGCAAGTGAATGCACCTAGAGACAATCTTGACTTCTTTCATTTTCAGCTGGGCTAATAATAATATCAGTAATGTCATGGAAGCAAAATTGAGAAGTGTTCGCATTGAGGAAGGAGGAAGGATCACTTTAGATTTGCTGTAGATCTTATCTCTCTTTTATTTTATTCACTTCAACTTTTGTTCTTCCTAACCTGGATTAGACATAGTTTACATAGACTATGTATGTTGTGCCTGTGTGGCTTAAAAATAAATCGTTGCCATATAATTTCCTGTGCAGACTGATTGATCAGGATGGTTCATGATAAAGATATATATAATCTGAGTGTGTATTTCAGTCCAGTGTAGATGTGCTTTTCGTAGTTATGCATAGGAAAAAGAAATACAACTTTATTTAGAGAGAAGCGGGGTCTGGGGAGAGGTGTCTCTTACTGACATTAATGGGGAGGGGAGAAGGGCACCACCTCCACATTCATGTTGATCCTGACTAATTTTTCGTTGTTGTCATGGTATGGACACCATTTATCTGATGTGACTGAAAACAGATGAGATAATTAAAATAAGGTAAGCTTATTTCAAGCAGTCACTTACCTTTATCTGCTCTTCTGAATGATTGATTAAGCATTAAAATGGCCTTGTGAATATACAGTATATATATACTGAGAGCATACATGAGATACCACTTCATCGTTTTAGTACTGAATGACACATTAGTGCCTGCCTTTCAGCTGCACTTTTTAAGAAACTTCAAAACAGTCAAATTCCTTCTTTGTAGACCAAACTTTAGTGGCTGAATACAGAAGTATCCAGTAGGGTAATAAACTTTGAACTAGTTTAAATTACTGGTCTCTAGTCATTGATTTGACTGTGTTCTGTTATCTAGACTCAACAAAAAGTTATTGGTATGTAAACCATGACACTACTGAAAAATTAACTAGGACCACACTTCTTAAGTTGTACCAGTTCAGGGGAACTGTTACCACTGAAAGTAAATTTTACTGTAATTTTTTTCATTCAAACTCATTCAGTTATAATGAAAGTAGTTGTTAATTCATCATCATGGTGAAAAGAATGTCAAGAAGAAAAGGGCATTTCATCACTAGATGTTTACAACACTTTATTATGCCAGTCACACATTGTTTACTTTTGTGTTTGGCACTACTGAAGAAGTGTGATAATCCCATAGTATGATATGTTGGATCCAAGTTTTGGTACCATATTTTTTAGTACATGGGATCAGTGTTTTTATTTTGACCTTTAGAAAACTAAAAATGGGAATCGTCCAAGTTAATCTGGTAGAGCTGAGAATAATAAGGGGCTCCTAATGGCCTAAGGGCCTAAATTGTAAAAAGTTTCTTAAAATAAGATTATTTTGGCCTGAGGCAGGCTAAGAACTTGTCCAGCTTGCCATCGAAGAAGAATAGGTGCCCAATATCAACACCAGCCCATCAATATCATCTTGGAAAATGCACCTGCAAGGGAGATAACCAGAGGTGTCCTGATTTCAAGGGATTTTTGAATGGCTACAGATGCTATTTGGAAGAAAATGATAAGATAGGAGAAAGTTTTATAATGAAATATGGAGATTAACAAAGGCAGGCAACACTGACCTTGTTGCACACACTTTGTTGGCCCACTTCTATGTGATTATTATAATCATGTTAATAGTTACTGATCTAATTTTATAGCCTCTATTGACAACTTTGACAGTGCTTGAAGGATTAAGATCTGTCCTCATGTAAATAGTACTTTACAATGGGTTATTTAAATATTCAGGTTTTGTTTTTTTTTTTCTACCTGTTTCAGATGGACAAAATTATGAACAAAGCCTTGCAGCGTAGCTACCGCAGTCTGCTTCGGAAACATCTGCTTCTCCGATCCAACTATGGGCATCACTTGCAGCAGCAAAGACTCTTTAGACCATCAGACTACAGAAGTTTCCTTTCACAGCTGACAACAATACAGCCACAGTCCAACAGTGTATGCCAAAACTGCCTGACTTCAAGACTTACAGTGCTCTCTAATCATAACTTAAAGGAGGTTTGTATTTAGCAGAGAACTTTTCATAGCCTGGTGGGCGGTTGTCTTGACTTTGAGAGTCCTGAAAGCCAAAGGACTTTGTTTTAGACTGTTGCAGTTTTATTATGTGTGAGAAGGCAAATTTGACAGACCAAGTACTATGCCGTTCAGTCTGTTTAATATTACATTGTTTAACACAACCATTTGCAATATAAATAATGACACACCATTCATTCTACATAACTGACTAACTACCATCATCACTGCTAAATGCTAGAAAGGCACACAATTCAAGAAAAGTCTCAGAGGATTGGGTTCATGTATGGTATTTGATGTACCTACAAGACTGAAGTTTGAGAGGGACAAAACAAATCTACTCTTTGGTTGTTTCAAGCATAATTCCATGTTATGAACTGATCCTTGAATTTCATAAATTTCAGCTTTCAAATGCTTTTCGAAAACAAGTCAAAGCAGTAACTTCTCTTCTGCTGAGATCGAACTGGCTTCCCAAGCTTTCCAAAGGTGTTATTTCAGGAAACGGTAAAATATTTTGTATGCACTGTCCCACTGTAAAATTTTTCACGTTAAACCTCAATCCAGTAATATATATGTTGGTATACATGAAGAGAGAAATGTGTGCGGTAGTAGACTTTGTGGCAAGTGTCTCCTGAAGGAGAACATAATTATAGATGCTTCTGTCATTGAAGATCCCTGGTGGTGCTCCCTCTCAAGAGGCAGTTTTAGAATTCATATGTACGTTCCTGCCTGAGTTTTAGCCAAGTGAAATCTTTAAAATATATTTTCTTTTTTATGTCCTCTTTATAAAGTTATTTTGGATGGTCCTGAGAAACGTTTGTATAGCATCTTGGTGCTTTTGTTTATTGTACTTGTTTGATGCAAGATTTTTTTTCCCCATTAACATGTTCTGTCTCTTTGTCGCTTGTTAATGTGATAAATGGGCTTGATAAATGGGCTGAATGTTGATTATGTAGATTTCATATGATCTATTAATTTAAAGCCTTAGTACAGTACTACCATTTGACATCCTGGAGTTTGTTGCTTGTTCATAAATATATTGTCAAATTTCAGATGGACACATCAGTTTGTTTTCCTCTAGCCGTAAGGCAGACCAGAAAAAAGATGAAGACAAAGGAGGAAATAAAGATTCACGGAATACTGATGGCAGGGAACATGACAAAGACAAACCAGAGGATGAAGAAGAGGAAGAGGCAAGAAGAAAAAGTGAGTCACACTTATGCAGAAAGCAAATAACAGTGAAATAACAGTGAAGAGTATAAACAAGTTTTTAGTAAAATAACACATTAACTTTAATTGTTGCTAAATCTTATCTCACACAGAGGAGAAGTGCAGGATTGCCCACATATTTCATTAGTTAAGTGCTACACATGCATATTTTGATGGACAACTGAAAAGTTATAACTAGTTAAGTGCTACACTTGCTTATGTTGATAGACATTTGAAAAGTCTGTTATAACTTACAAAGATAAAGATTGTACACATAACTTCTTCCCTTACCCATGGATGTTGCCATATTGATGTAGAGTAGGAAGCCATTAATGCAAATAAATAAACGTGACCACGCACATTATTTTTGTTATGAAAAACAAAATTCAGTAAAGTGTGACTAAAGCAGCTCAGGCGTCCCAGTTCTGAGCTTGAAGCCAGCTGATCTGCCCATGACTAAAATAGGGTTAATCACAACTTTTGCTTAATTGCAACATTTCAGATACAGACTACTGTATTTTCACTGGATAGCAACATATCAGATACAGAATACTGCAATTTTACTGGATGGTCACAACTGTCTTTAATAGCAACTATTACTCTATCAATTTGTGAGCAGTTGTGGTGATGTAGAGTGTGCGTTTAAAATTTCCATAAGTGGTACGTAATTTTCCACTTTTCGCTTATAAAAACTGGTTTGCTAGCCTGTAATTTTAGATGGCCATTACCGCTTGCCATAGTCATTCTTCCAAATGACGATTTCAGAGGGATAGATTTTGTGTGGCATTTAGTGTTGTTGAAAATTAGACCATAATTCCACATTTGCCTCAGTAATTTTTTGAGAGTTTGTGAAAAATTTAGTGCTCTCAACCTGTTGTTCAAAGCAAAACATTGCGGCAGATGTGGTTTAGCTCGTAAAATTGGGATATAATAACAAGTCAAAACTACATTTGTTTTAACTCACTAGGGACTGAGCCCGATTTCAGCCCGACCCCCCCCAGACTGGCCATTTTTGACCATTTTTCAAAATATCACAGAAATTTTCACAATAAAGCTACGGACATCAAACTTGGCATGTAAAAAGATCAGCCCTTGCTGCTTACGCCACTTTTAATGTCAGCTATATATGTCAATTATTTTTGTTTTGGTGAGCATTTGAAAATGGTCATGAAAAACCAAAAAAAAAATTTTTTTGCTTGGTTTTTCTCCATTATCACACACAGTATCACCATCAGTTACACTATCACAATAACAAACATGTATGACACTGATGTCAGAAGACGTAAGTCAAATATTCATAGTTTTTATTTACATATACAACTTGATTCTGACACATAATGATGGAAAAGCAATTAAGAATAAAAGTATTCGACCACTTCTTTCGCACTTCATTTTCTCGACATCGTTGCGGTTCATCAAGTATAAACAACAAGCGGAAATCCGGTCAGTAGTTCGCCAGAGTGATCGTTCTTTAAGAAAACATGGATAATTCCCATTGAAACATGGTCTGGACGTTGAAAACCGATTGCTGTATAACAACCGAGTTATCTCGGTATTCGTCTCGAGCGTCAGAACCCGGAAACCGAGATATCTCGGTATTCGTCCTTAGTGAGTTAACTGGAAAAAGAAGATAAATGAACATCATAGTGATACAAATATTTCAAATCATCCTAAAGAAAAAAAAAATGACTTAGGCGAATGTGGAATGAGCATGCAGAGGTGTGTCATGACAAAATGTAATGGGACCCCGACAATAAGTACTCATTTAGTAAGTGCACCTTGTTATTATATATAAATTTCACATTCATGAATTCATTATTATTATATCATTTCATTATTCAGGTGGACCTCAATATTAAGTATATCTCAGTAGTAAGTCTACTTTATCCATGCCCCAAGGACAATCCTTATATCAAGGTTCTTCTGGAAATGCCTTTGATAGTCAGATAGTGGGTCAGCAAACCAACTTTGCATTCAAAGACCTGAGATTCAGACACTTCAGCCAATACTTTTTAGAAAGCTGGCATCAGTTTATTACAGATGCTAAAGAGAGTGGTGTTTCCCTTCCAAATGTAGATAATAGAGTATGGTTGGTTTGAGAATAAAATATTTTTTTTTGTTCTTGCTGACTATGCAGATGATATTCTTTCCCATTCCCAGATTACAGCATTCAGTTATAGTTTTCTGGTGAAGGAATAGGTTCAGGCTTATTAATCATTGTTTAGACATCAGCATAAGACAAGCAACAACATTTTTAATGTTCTTGTGCATGGCATTTTTAATTAAAATTTTTTGGTTCATCGCTGATGAAATTTAAAGCATTGCTGAGGTTTGGAAACTGCTGTCCTTAAGATGCACCTGACCTGATTATATTAATTCTTTTTCAGTGGAGTTCATGCGCTCCTTGTATACTTTCATATCTGTGCTGCTGCTTGCATGGCTCCTGACACCCAGTAACAGAGAACAAGATAATCCATCAGTCAAGTACATTTCCTGGAGTGAATTCTACCATAACATTTTACTCAAGGGGGAGGTAACTGCTATAAGAAAGTGTCCTTGGTGAAAACAGAGTGATCTCCCATGATGTGGGTTGCTTCATTCTCTCCTGGTGACATATTATTTCTTTATTCATTGGTGTTTATTCACCATTTAGCTTCTTGATTATTTTTAATTTATACACTTCAACTCTTCATGGCTAAAGGATGTAAATGGAAAGCAACAGAACACTGGAATTAGAGTATGTGCAGGGTGATCCAAAAGCCTTCTCCCTCCCTCAGCACTATACAGATCAAGGATACAACAAGGGAGTAGTTGGGTCACCCTGTACATTTTACAACTATATATATGAAATTCACAATATGAGAGGAAACATGAACTGTTGAATGAAAATATTAATCATAGGATCTGATTTAATTTGTTGAGATAAGTGAACTGAGAGATAACAAAATAAGCCCTAAATTTACATTCTGAATTGTGATGGTTTTCTAAGATACTTTCAGGACTTGTAAGATGTGCTGAAATATGATGCTGTAGCAGGATTGTCCTGTGTTAAAAGTATGAAAGCTATTTTGGCTAGTGCAATACTGTAATGTTAACGGTTTTGCTGTTTTTTATAGTTTCTTAGAGTGGTTGCCGTTTTCAAAACTATCAAAACAGAAAATAATTTCCCTAGATGTAGAACATCATTGACAGGAACAAGTGTTTGAAGTCTTGTGAAGTGATTGCAGTGTCACTGCTTAAAGTGTTTACTGAGGGGGGACTGAAGAAACAATGATCTATACCTCAAAAAATACTCAGGCTGAAGGAAATGTCAGCCTTTAGTCAACGGCAGTACCAGCTGCCACTTGTTCAAATTATTGTTACTGATTATAAATTGTTCAGATTAAAATTGTTTTAATTATCTATTTTATATATTTTGTGCCTGTTGTTAAAGGGAAGACTTTACTTTGCAGCTGATTTCATTTGTACATTGGTCATCCCTGTGTTTTGCTTTTATTCCATGACAGGTAAAAGGTATTTTTCTGCACTTCTCTTCAGAAGAAGGTGGTGAGGACATTGCTGTCATAGAAGTGTATGATGGTGCTGTGATCAAAGGCCAGGTGGTAAGTACAACAGTATTCTTTGTTGTGGCTTCTCTAAGAAGGCATTCACCATCTTTAGTCACGAATGTGCTTCAAATGATTCCTTGAAGGAGAAATACATCCTGCAAGGAGTGCTAAACTGAAAATGGTTACTTAATTTTACATCAGAGTGTGTTTTTAGTTCCTTGCAATTCTTTTTCTAGATAGAAAATCCAGAAAAGGCCATGTAAAAACATGCATAGAGATCTCTGAGAGACATAGGTAAAATCTAGTGTCAGACAACTGATGCTGTTGCAAATAACAATTGCCCTTAGATCATCACCTTTAATGGGGAAAATGCACCATTTAGCGCTTTGGTGAGCAATTTTGCACTTACGGTGGTGGGATGAGCACCAGTTTTTGTGCTTTACAACCTGTGGGTAAGAACCATGGCCTCTCTTAAGCTGGAGTGGCAATGAAGCAGACTGTGACTGAGTAGAGTTGATGGTAGTACCCTCAACTGATTTTTAAATGACATGGCCTATGTCTGAAAGAACTGTCACTGAAATTGAGGGAGGAGAGGAGAAGGATCAGGAAGAATCCCTCCACCTAAAAAAATTGTTAGAAATGTTAGAATGGACAGATACAGGGTTGAGAGAAGAAGGTGAAAGCTTGCAGAAAGATCAAGAAAATTCACAATCAGACAAGAGCTGAGATGGTTAACAGAAACACTCTTCACTGAGTTTCGATTTGGGGAAAGGGACACAGGAATGCAGTGATGTTATTTCTGGCAACAGCTAAACAAGTAAGATTGTAGAAGATACACTACATGAGTAACACCCCCTCCGCTCCATTTTCATAACTGCCACCCGTTGGCACTAAATAACTAGTGCACTAATGCTTGTTTGGTATGCTTTCATTCTCTCCAGTCATCTCAATCCCGCTATGTGATCAAGATTCCCAAAGGATTCAACTTTGAGGAGAAGGTTAGACAGGTAGAGGATGAAATGAACATCCCGTTGAAAGACAGAATACCCATCAAATATGGATATCCCAAGTGAGCATTGCAGCATTTGCTGACAAACTCTAGTATTTATACCTCCCAGCTTGTACCAGCTCAACAGAATGAAATTTGCTTCCTGGCTGAAAGTAGATCAAAGATATGAACCAAGGTCACAACCTCATTGACAGTGAATATTTTGCTCACCTCTCATGACAGAGTTTCCTTGATATGTTTTGTTTGGCAAAATACTCCTATCCAATGTATTAATTAAAAACTATTAGGGATGTATTGTACATCTGATCTTTGAGATCGAATGGAACTATCTTGTGTATTGTGTTTGTATCATGCATGTTAGATATTCCATAGGCCAGGCCTTTTAAAGATAAATTAAGTATATTTTATTGGCCGTCCTGCAGTGACACTCCGATATACCCTAAAACTTCTGCACCCAAACACACTTGACAAATCATCATACAGAACTTGCAGAAAGAAGAACTTTTTTATGAAAATTAGACCCTTGCAACAAAAAATAAGAAAAACGCTTCTACAGTACCTACCAAACTGATGTAGCTTTTGATAAAATGGTTGGGCTCCATTTAGAATGAAAGACTTCTTGAAACTCATGACTTTGAAAAAAGTGTAAGTGTAAAGATATTCTTTAAGGTCATGACAATGAACACAAAGAAAACTTTGTACTGCAGTACAAGAAAACTGACAAAGAATGTTGTTGGCTGTGCTTCAAAGGAACAGCATGATATGAAACATCCATGACGGGCCGTCAGAAATTAAAAGATGTTATTGTCTTCATGAATTCCTCAGTTCATGGGTGATGGTTGTGATGCAGCTCATGGTGGTCTTGGTTCTTTTTTTCTTCGTCCGTCAAATCTTCACCATGTTCATGAAGGGCAAAGATGGCAATATGCCAGACATGATGGATATTTTCTCTGTAAGTATTTATGTACAGATACATGCTGGCTTTGATATTGTTATATTTAGTTAGGTATATCAAAATAGGTTAGATATCAAATAGATACATCTGATGTTTCACTTTGCTTCTGAAGACACATTTTCACAATACTCAGGACCATTCCTCAGATTCTCTACTCCTCTCAACATCAGCCATCAAAGAAGTGAGCAGGAAAATTTGCTGGATAATTCTGGCTTTTTTTTATACTGACTTTGTCTTACAATACTTTTCACAGTCCATCACATGACCAGATTTGTGGTTTGTGGCTTGGAATGGTTACTGAGTGAAAGTGAATAAATATAACATTCTGTAGAGAGAGAGCTCATTCAGGTCACTACAAGCACTTGGTATGAGAAGTGTTATGATTAGAATGTTATGATTCTTTCCTGAGATTTTTATAGAGGATTGGGTGCATGTATTTTTGTGTACAAATTTGTGTATATTGCTCCTTAGGTCTCATAATAAAGCAAGAAGCATCACTTTTTCAAAATGGAAGTACACCTTTAAAACAGAAACACAATGACTAAACTTGAAACATTAAATTTGTGCAAAATTAGAGTGATAGTTGTGATATTGATGCACTGATGTGCTGATCTTTCTTACTAAATGTGTTTAAACTGTCTTTGGTTGGCAGGATGATAATCTCTAAACTCTCATATCATTTACTCACAGGGCGGCATTCGCCAGGCCAAGTTCACACGAGTTGACATCGCCTCCAAGGGAGCAAAAGCAGTGAGCTTCAAGGATGTTGCAGGTCTGAAAGAGGCCAAGATTGAAATAATGGAATTTGTTGACTATCTGACCAATCCACAGAGGTTTAAGGTAAAAAAAGTACCAAAGGAGCAGTGTTGTATGTTAGAGGGGAGAAAGAGCAGTGAGTGCTGGTTGGAAATGAATTAACACGAAAGAGGGAATTGAGAAATGGTAAATCCTGATAAATGCAAAGTCTGCTTTATGTATTGGATGAAAATTGTGGTAGACACATCCTGTGGATGCAGTGTCAATGAGACATAAAGTTAGTTACTAATAAGTTGTGCAGTGGTGTTGAAGAATCAGTGATGCTGTTTCAACTATAGTGATCTGAAGACTGGCTTATACTGACAGATATTTTCTATTGATGTTATCATCTTCCGTTCCATGATTTATGACCTTCCATCCATCTTGTAATCTGGATAATTTCTCAACCACAGGACCTTGGAGCCAAGACTCCTAGGGGTGCCTTGTTGTTAGGACCTCCTGGCTGTGGAAAAACACTGCTGGCAAGAGCTTTGGCCACCGAGGCAAAAGTTCCTTTCTTAGCAATGGCTGGATCTGAGTTTGTTGAAATGATTGGAGGTAAGTGAGAGCTTCTTATCTGGTTTGCATGAGCGTGAACACTAGGTTTTAGCATTACAAGTAGTAATATTTAGTGTGTTAGAATTGTATTGGGTATGAATCATTCTTTTGTTTTTGGATTTAAAGGTGGAAAATGAGACCAGTGGTATTTTACTGATTTTACTTGTCCAAAACACAAGCAGTAATATCCTCAACGCTTCCTAAAAATCTTGTTCCTCTAAGACCCACACCAACGGAGGAGAAGAGAGTGGAGCCGTCCAAGTTCCCCTTTATATACATAGATATCAGATTTTACTCACAACTGTAATACTTCACAACTTGACACTGGGGACTGAACCCTGGAATTTGAAACGTATGTGGTTGCTAGAGGAGACAGACTTTCCAGCTTGGGCAGTCTCTCACTGTCACATCATATATACTAAGATGTCTGATACATCAAGCTTGATAATAAAGATATAATTATCTTTAAAATCTCATTTCTGTGGTGTGGTTGTCAGTAATAACTCACTTAAAGTGGTCACTTTTCAGATGACATGGAAGTAACATACCAAAATGAAACAGTTTCCAAGAACAGGATAAGAGAACTGGATTAGCATAGGAAATATGCAGGACATCTTATTACATCATTCGCACTTCGTCAGTGCGAGGAAGATAACGGCACAGCATGGTGATAATCCTGTGGTGGTGTGCAGTCGAGAACATGTTTATTTATCTCCAGTTAGTTATTCTGTTTTCCCTTTCATAATTTCAGGAGTGGGTGCAGCCAGAGTGCGGAGTTTGTTCAAGGAGGCTAGGAACAAGGCACCCTGCATTGTCTACATAGATGAGATTGATGCCATTGGTCGCAGTAGAGGAGGGTAGGTGCTAATGTGTGCATGCCTTATTCTACCAGATAATCTCAACCTGCATATAGGAACCACCCACCTAATGTGACCATTTTTATCAGCAACAAGCAGTGGTCGCCATATTCAGGTTTTACTGTATATTGAAGTTTTGAGTGGTTGAAACTTGAAAGTTCTTAGGAATACTGAGGAAACATCAAGATCATTCACTAGTAATGACAATATTAGGTTGCACTTGGTTCTCAGCACACATGCATTACAGTTGTTAAGCTTTGGTGATTTTGTCCTCTCTTGCACAGCTCAGCCAGTGTTGGTGGAGAAGATGAGCACACTCTCAACCAGCTTCTGGTGGAAATGGATGGCATGGGGACTCAGGAAGGAGTCATTCTGCTTGCTGCCACCAACAGGGCAGATATCCTAGACAAGGTTTGAATTGGGTTGTATATATGCTTATTACTTCTGCACAGTGGCTAAACACCTTTGCAAGTCCATCTACTTCTCTGGTATTCAGCGATGGCAGAATGCTGAAAATTTTTAGAAAACTTAAAATTAAACTGAAACATGACAGATTTTAATAAATGACCACGAGAAAGAATGATGAAACAACTTGAATTTTGAATGGAGTTCAGCATGCTAAATTATGATGTCTGGAAATTTCTATCATCTCTGATTTTAGTAATTTAGTTTCAGCAGAGATAGTGTTGATCTGATAGATGTTTATACTCTTCAGTATTCCGGTCACCTTATATATGTAAGACAGATATTTCTCTTCGGGTCATTGGTTATGTACATTGATGATAGGCATAGAAAAATCTTCAGATGTATTTGTAAGACAGGTAGATGTTGGTTAGGGCAGAAACACTCAAAGGTGAGTTGAATGTTATAAGGCTTTCATGGCATACAGCACACATCAGGATGAAGTTTCTGTTATGGATTTTAGAATCAGCAGTGGCTCATATAGTGAAGAAGTGAGTGTTAAGATAGAGAGAGGAGGTGTTAGAATTGGAAGAAGACATTGTGGTTGTAGAAAACAAAGGACAGTACAGCATTGAGAGTCATTGTAGTGTGGCTAGGACTCTAGAGGGTGTTGTGAAGCTTCAAAGATAGGAACTCCCGTCCCGCAAAGATCATCTTCCAGTGGAGTGACTGAGCATGGGTAGAACTGAGACCTGTAGTGGGTATAAGTCTGTGCATGTAACCATTCAATTTCCACCGTCCGTTTGGCCTGACCAACATGCACATCAAATTATACATTCATTATTAACTGCTCATTGCAACTTTCACTAAAGCTGCTGGTGGCCAGGAGGATATGCAGTTGGGAATTGAAAAACTGGAGGTCACGGGTTTGAATTCCGCTTGAGGCCAGACCCTTAAAGAAAAAACAAAATCAACAGGGCACTTGGGAGTCATTATCCAAGTGTGGCCCAGCCCCTTTAGAGTGTCAGGAAGTCAAAGGGACGAAACATTTGTTAAACGAGGTTAACTTCCCCTAAAGACCATCTGTTGCCTTGTCCTCCAAATAAAAAGATTTCCTATTCTTCTCTTTCTAGAGGATGGGAGAAAAAGCCTCTTTTGGGCCACATAGCATGTACCACAAAAGTATTTATTTTCAAGAGCATGCAACAAAGCATTCTACAGGACAGCACATAGTGTATTCATATGTTGACTTTGGCAAACGAGCAGCTATAACAGTGTTGAGAGGGCTGCTTTGGGGATGCTAGGTGAAGTAATTGGAGAGGTGAGGTACTTCACTGAAGAAGGAGAGAACTAATAGTCTTTATATGAAGACAATAACATTGAAGATTACGACCTCTCAGCTATTTTATACCCTCTTGAGCCTCAGCTACAGTGCGTCATGATATTTGTTGTTGTTAGATGTCCTATATTTGAAGGAAGAACAGTGAAGTAACAACAGAGGAATTTGCCAACACCACCTTTGTTTGACACAATCCCCTGCTTAGTACACACTTATTCAACAGCTGGAACTGCTATGATTCTCATGAAGAGTGCTCTGGATACCACAAAATTTCTAATAACACAACCACTGCTTAGCACAATCCTGCTTGACATACTCCCATTTAGCAATCCCAATTGCTTTATATCTCACCAAAAATACTGAATACTATGAAACTATTGATAACACACCCTCAGTATTTTAGGCCAAAGGAAGGGTGTGCTAGTAGGGTTCCACTCCAGTGTACTGTAGACTGCATGACATGTTTACACTTTTGGACTCTCAGATGTGAACAGTATGTCAACGTTTCTGTCTGTAGTAAATCACATGTTGTATCTGACTCTACATTCCCAGGCTTTGCTTCGTCCTGGCCGCTTTGATCGCCACATCATGATTGATCTGCCCACACTTGCAGAACGTGAAGAGATCTTTACAGTCTATCTCAACAAACTGAAGTTGGCCCAGCCAGCCACAGCTTATGCAAAACCATTGTCTAGGCTGACACCAGGCATGAGTGGTAAGCTAGAGGATTTACATGTACTTTACAGGCAGCTCAGGTTGAGTAGTACAGTATACTTTCCATGCTGAGATTTAATTTTTGTTTCTCGCTAATTAGCAGAGCTGCCAACTGTCCCGATAAAATCGGGACCGTCCCGATTTTGCATTTTGCCCCAGCCTGGTCGGGCGAGCGCTGATTGCTGTTTTTACTTTGCCCGTGTAGGTATTTTTTTTTTTCTTCTCCCTGCAGTCGGTCAGTATTTAATGCCGGAGTCACCATTATGCTTCTGGTAGGTCATCTGCGGTAGGTCATTTCCGGTACATTGAACGTTTGCGCCACACCCGCAATGTTTGGAGATGAGGTGTTCCTACTCCAGATTTCATTTAGTTGGCAGGTCTGAATTAGATTAACAGCAAATATTGCTGATGCTCTCAATTCTAATGTATTCTTCTGGTTGGCACAATCATTGTGTGGCAAACCTTCAGATTTCCTTATGTGATCCACAGGATTCTTTTTATGTGGTGGGCTGTTGTTGAATAGGTCAACTCGCTGAACCAACTTGCCTTTTCTTTTCTCTTTTTGTTTTTTGAAGAGCACAGACATCAAAATACTGGCTTCAGGCACACAAGAGGTAACAATCTTCTTACAGATTCATTCCTTATGAAGAAGGATCAGAAAAGTTTTGAGTTACCTTTGGCCTGAAATCACAGTGACAGATACTGATGATCTCATGTGATTCTCCCCAGGTGCTGACATTGACAACATCTGTAATGAAGCTGCTATTCATGCCGCAAGGCACCAGAAAGGGATTGTGAACAGGGAAGATTTTGAGTATGCTGTTGAGAGAGTCATTGCTGGTATGTGGACTGAATACATCGTGATGTCTAAAATGTCACAAATCATCTATCTCTCTGTCTTGTTTACTCCTCAATGCTTATATTATGGGGGTCTAGTCCAATTAATTTTGTGGATTATTCTTATTATATAACATATAAGCTAGCTGGTGCACCGGTCAGCCAGTGTCCTCTACTGATTTCCTAGACTTTGCGATCAGTAGTAAAATAGATGTAAAAAAGGAATTAACACGGGCCACAAGTGACCTATTAGAACTGGAAGTAGATCTGTGCGTGCCTTGTGATCAATTTGTTTTTACTTTTGATCGCTCTGAAACTTGGGATAGGCCTAGTCTTGAAATTAAGCAAAGTTACAGCAGGTGAATTGAAATATTTGGGATTGCTGTTTTCACCATGCTTGTTGTTGAGCAGTGCATGGGGTTCCTTTATTTGCAAATACATTCTAGTAATGTAATGAAGATTGGTATTGGGCTCACTATCATAACAAGTAGCCATTCTATTTTCTGTGCTGGATAAGAAGATGAAAAATAGTTATGAGGGCCTGAAAGGAAGAACCAGGATCAAGGGCACAACTTTCAGGGTATTATCAAGACTACAAAAACAAGAACAACATTGGGATTGTGGATTTGCTTGCCTGCTATGTGATTTATGGACTCCAGAAAGTAGACTTTTTTATCAAACTCTCTTGGCATCCCAGATTCCATACTAACCACTTGTGAATGTTTGATGTATCTCAGTTCAGGAGATTGATTACAGCTCATTTGACACATTCAGAACTATAAAGAGCAGAGAAGGATGTGAAGTAGTAGACCACAGTGTACTTATTTTTACCACAATGCACTTATTTCTGTTGTTGTAAGTCATCATAATAGCTGTATTCAGAGTTCAGGATTATCACAATTTTTGGTTTTGAAATTAAAGATTCATCAGCCATGGTATTTTCCATGAGCTTGATGCTGACATAATTTTTGCATTGAAACATTGTATACTTGTATATGTTAATGCTACATCATTTTAAGGATTTTCCTCTACTGGAAATTTACAGTGTAAACAAAGTGAACTCTGTAGAAAAGTATATGCTTACATTAAAGTTACAGCTGTGTGTAGTTGGGTTATATAACAGATGATGTATTGCTAATTAGTTTGGCGGTCATAAATATTTCAAACTTTCACTGTGTTGTTGTTGAATCCATTTCACAGCCCCTGCTCTATTCATTAATTCCTCACTTGCTTCTCTGTTCTTTATATCATGATTTTACTGTTTGGTTGTTTGTCTTCTTTTGTATATTCTATGTAAGTTCTCACACCTCTCCGTTAGGTGCTTCTGTTAAAGTGGTGTTTATAACAATTACTTATTTGTTTGAACCAGGAGTGGAGAAGAAAACTCGCTTGCTGTCGCCAACAGATAAGAAAGTAGTCGCCTACCATGAATCTGGTCATGCGCTGGTGGGCTGGATGCTGAAGTACACAGATGCCTTGTTGAGGGTAAGCTGCTTTGGAATATTCATCAGATGTGACACACACCATGATGAATCAGCCTCTGAACATGTATCTGGGGAGAAGCCTGAAGAAAGAGGCCTAATTTTCATGTTTCCAGATCTTGAAGTTTTCAATTGAAACCACTGTATTTTTTTTTCTCTTTTTTTTTTAAATCAGGGAAACATATCTTCAGTATCACAGTTCTGATGTGTTTAGTCTTCAGTGTCTATTTGTTGCCTGACACTGCACTATTCAGCCTGTTTCCACACGTATTTCGGGACACTGGAGCAGATAGTTGAAAACTAAAATGATTGATGAGTGTCCACAATTTGTTCTAGAAAACATTTTACACAACTGTGTTACTACGGTTCACTGGTATAAAAGGGTTTTATTTTTCATTTTGATTAGCTTTCAAAAAATGTTGTAGTTTGGGTTACTTCCTCAGTTGTTTAGTGAGTGTAAGTGAAAGCACTAAACAATTATTTGACATGCTGTTACCAACCAGCTAGCACACACCTGCAAGTTGCACTCACAGGCCAGGCAGAATATATCAAAAGCGTTATTGTAATAGCCAGTCTGTACATTTTTGCATGGCTACATATTGTAGGTTGATTTGGCACCACAGTTGTGTATTCCCTTGTTGAGGGGCTGTCCAATTGTGAGACTCTACCATTCTATGAAAACATTGTACTTATGTAAGAGATAATTTTTACAATAATGTTTACTTTAACAGTTGAATTCCCTTGTTGAAGGGCTATCCTGTTGTGAGACTCTTCCATACATTGAAAACATTGTACTTGTGTAGGAGGTAATTTTTTATAAATGTTTACTTCAACAGATTTCCATTGTGCCAAGGACCAACAGTGCATTAGGCTTTGCTCAGTACTTGCCATCAGACCAGAAACTATACTCTCAGGAAGAGGTAAGCCTTTCATGCTTTCAGATATTAGTCTTTAGAAAAAAAAAAGTGTTTAAGTTCAGTAATTCAGAAAATTCCATTCTGCTAAAGTAATAGCGCTGCTTTTTCTCAGCTGTGTGAAATCAGAGTGTTGGTGGGATTCTGAAGTCCAATCATTTCAGTTCTTTACGTAGTAAGATGATAGACTGCAGAAATGCACCCAAGTAGATTGGGTTGTAAAATGGATGATGTCTTGAAACAAGCATCTGGTCCTATGGTAGTGAAAGCTGCCACTGAATGTTAGTTATCATCAATGGTAATACTGCAGCGACACTTTGTGCTCCCCAGGAGCCAAGAATGTTATAGAATTATTTTGCCTGAAGGAGTGGATTATACAGTAATAGCAACAACAACGTGATGTAGTATGAGCAGACACTGCCTAGATAAGAGATTTATAAACATTATTATTACAATGCTGATGGGAATTGAATTTTCAGCGTCTCTAGATGTCAGCAGAGATTTGTATGTACACAATTTTCAGAATGCATTGGCCTGTTTTTTTCTTTTGAGTTCAGGTAACAATTTTGATTACTCTCTCCTTGCAGTTGCTGTCTGTGGATCACCCAGGATTAAAATATATTTGGGTGTCAGAGTAAAGATGCACAGAGATATTTAATTTTACACTCACTGCCTGTTTATAATTTCAAAGGGAGTTGTAAATTGTTTGGCATGATGGTTATTTTGCAGTATCCACATAATTTTTTCTGAGCCAATGATTTGTCTAGGAGCACATAGTGTTTTGGAACATCTCTAGCTTCATATAAAGAGTTTTTGATTTCAGCCTATTTGAGGCTATATATGTTCATTGATCCCAGGCTAATCTCAACTTGCATGTTTATTTTGCAGCTGTTTGAAAGGATGTGCATGGCTCTAGGTGGAAGAGCTGCTGAAAGTCTAATATTTAACCATGTATCCACTGGTAAGTACAAGTCTTGTTTGAAGGGAAAAAATCATTACTGAGTCTGCATTTAATAACAGGATTAAGCCAAGTTTGTTAATATTATGGTGTCATGGATTATTGGCTGACTAGCACTTAAGTGTCATGTCAATGAATTTTTGATATAGGTAGTGCATTACCTTAACAGTAATAGGCTTTATCATCTCTGTAACCTATCTTAGATATGTGAAGATTTGAACTTTTTTCTTACATTTGCAAATAGAAAACATGGAAATTTCTATGCAGTTAAAAAGAAAAGTTGTAGCATGACTGAAAGATGTCACTCTTCAAAAAAAGTTTTTAGGAAGCTTCCACTGGATTTTTTTCATCTCCAAATGTTCTTATGGAGACTGCTCTGCTTAAAGGAATTGTGGTTATATGCAATGATATTTGTTTACATGAAATACACCATTGTTATCTGATGTTGCTAGTACTTGGAGTGAACTTATTTTGCAAATGTTTTAGGCTTTTGAGGCAATTCCCAGAAACTTGTATACTTATGTTCTCTTACTATCTTATAAATGCATTACTATAAAATTGTCATCATCTTGTTGATGTTTTTCAGGGGCTCACGACGATCTGCAGAGAGTCACAAAGATGGCGTATGATCAGGTTCGCTCCTGGGGCATGAGCGCTAGAATCGGCCATCTGTCATTTCCCAGTGAAGATGAGGAGAGGCCGGGTGTGAAGCCCTACAGTCAGAGACTTGCTTCAATCATTGATGAAGTGAGCATGAGCTACTGATTGTGGTGTCTTGGTGGAAAAGAAGTGGGTTATCATGTCATTGGGCATACAGTGGCAGCAACTGGTGTAATGGAGTTGTTGGAATATTTGCTTGTTAGTTGTAGTATGTGCAGTAATGAAATCATCTGTCATAAGAACTTTGAGTAAGTTGGAGAGTCTTTGCCCAGCTTTAGGAGTCTAAGCCTACAAGTAATNTCTCGACATTTTAAATTTGTGTAACTTTCTTAAAAATTAAGATACAGCCTTGGATTTGGTATCAAAATTCTTAGAATCATTAGTACTTTTCAGTTAAAAGCAAAAAAATGAGATGTGCCTAGTTTGAAAAATCAGTTTACAGTACCTACTCTATGTTCTTCAGGAAGCAAGAACACTGGTGAACAAAGCTTTCCTTCATACGCAGTCTGTTTTGCAGGAAAATAAGGAGAAACTACATAAGGTATGTGATAACAACACACTCTTGATTAGATTATAAGATGTTTAGTATGTGACTGAACGGGATTCAAGAGTAATGCCCTGAAATAGGAATTTGCTGCTTTTCCAGTGCTGGGACGAAAAGAAATCAACAGTCAAAGCCCCAGCATTGTTTTAGTGAATATATTCATGTCACTCATCAGTTATGGATAGAATTTCTGAGAGGTGAATAAGGATATGAAATTCTTTTCCTCAATTCCTGCCACGGTCATATGGTACAGACCTTGAGGAATAATTCCAGTCACATTTACCTCAACCTGCTTATCTGTGAAAAGTTACCTATCCTCAAGTAAAAAAGCTATCACCTGTATGCTATTGTTTGATGCTTGAAACTGGCAGCAACCCTGTTCTTCCGAGAATTGTGAAAGATATTGAGAGGAGTAAACAGAAAGTTATTGAAGGATCCGGAAGTGATTGGCTGATGAGTAGAATTTTGAAGTAGGTCAAATTCAGTTACATTAGAGGTATTTTGACCTCAGTGACAAGTGTGCCCTTCCTGCATGGAAAAAGTATACTTATTGTTGAGCTGTACTCGATATTGACATCCTCCTTAATAACGATACAATAATTTGTGCATGTGAAAGTCAACAGTGTTAACACAGCATACTAATTAAAGGAAGTTCTTAATATTGAGGTTCCACTGTTTTACCTTTTTTTTTATAGACTAGTGAACATTTCTGGATCTGTCCTGTTCCACTTTGTTCCATCTGATTTACTTGGTTTTGTTTTTTTTTGTTTTTGTTTCCAGCTTGCCACAACCCTGCTGGAAAAAGAAGTCCTAAATTATGATGAAATTGAGAAACTGATTGGTCCTCCAATCCATGGCAAGAAGAATATCATTGAGCCGCATGGATGGGAAGGAATCATGCCAGAACCCAGTGTTGCTAAGAGTAAATGATGAGAGTCAATTTGCAGGGTTGCATTTACCTTGTAATGAGCTCTCTCCAAGAGTTTTGAAACCAGGGCATCTTTCCTCCAGCATGTTTCAGCCAAAGATACTTCAAGTATAATGAAGTGTATTGATGTGTATTGATGCCTGTTTGCCTCAGGGTTGCATGGTTCAGGTTCCTTTCTTAATTTTTTTGCAACCCTGAGAATTCACTTGGAATTTGTTTCCAAAAAAAAAGTCCCAAATTTCATAATTTTATTCCTAGAATATCACTAGAATCTGCACAGTTTTGAGGTTGATATGGCCGACATTGTTGTCAGAACTGATGCTGATTTGCATGACTGCGCTCATGAAAAAGTATCGGAATCTCTTGGCAAACGATTTCTGAATTAGGGCATGAATCCTGTAAATTTGGGCTTTAACTCTTTTTCCGCCCATCCGTGATATTATAAAGGCTGCAGAAATGGTGGTAACAGCCCTGTGAATATATGTGTAGGTGGAAACTGTTTTCTCTAAGTGTGCAGCATTCATGCTAGTATTCCACAAATAGTATACGGGAAATTCAGCAGAACACCAGGTCTGTAACATTAATTTCTTAAACTTTGCCTTTACAGCTATCAGTTTCAATTTAAAGAATAAATGAACTCCTAAAAAAAAAACCAACAACTCAAGCTAATTGCTGTAAAGTCAAAGCTTGTCATAAATTTGTGTGACTGAGGTGACATCTTAATGGAGTTGACCTTATCCTGACAGACATCCATCAATGAGAGAAATTATTAGAAAGATGTTTGACTTGTGTGGTGAATCAGGAACACAGCACTGAGCTCTTGTAACTTAAGCTTTGTGATAGTATGCCAGTGTGGATAATAACGTGTGTAAAACTTACGACAGAAATCGGGTCCAACAGCCAAAAAAAAAAAGACTATTCGTGTTGGAGCATGGACACACTGCTTGAGCCCACACAAATTGCACCCTTTGCTTTCAGTTTCTCAAAATGAGGTCACTTTACAACCAGGGCCTTATTCTGATTGGAAAGCTCCATGTTTCAACCCTACACACATCATCCAGCCTTTCACACACCAGCAGACAGGCAGTGATAAAATTAAAGGGTAGTCACTGTTTCGTGAAAGGCTTATTGACCTTGTATTTATCCTGACAGTTGGGTGTGCCCTTCCAGGTATTCATTATTGGTCACCTTTTGAGGCCTTCATGGGGGCATTAAGTTACCCATACCCTCCATTTTACTCTATAAAATATGATGTATAAAAGTACCCATGAATGCCTCAAAAGAAATTTTTAATAAATTGCTGGCCTACATACTGATGAAAAGTATGGGTCTTTTCTTAACCATGAATGCCTCTCACCCATCCTCTCAGTGAGGGTAGTGACAAAGGACTGCATGTTTATTTGTGTGTTTGCTCAGGTGAAATAAATCCATGGTATCACTATATTGCTAAGAAGAAACTTGGAGAATATATGGAGTATCATTGTTCTGGGATGTCATGTTCTAGAGATATGTCAAGATGAAAGAAAAAATACATAAAAAGATTTCAAACTCGTTACAGGATTCAGTAGACAGTCCAGTATGGATGAGGACTACGAATGATAATTCTCTTCAGGGTTATCTGTGTATTTTATTTCATGAACCTGTTGAACTGTGGTGAAGTTCATATGATTTTTGTCAGCTGTACTGGGCAAACGTTAAATGTAGACATGTAGGACATGGTGTGTCCTGACTCTGATGTGATAAGAATTTTATTCAAACCATGTACAATATTACCGAAATAAGTAATATGGAATGTTATGAAATAAAGAAATACAGAACATGTAATTTTTATTTTCAATTTTACATGTGGACAGAATGACATGACATGACATTTCATTGGGAACAAGACATCTGACAAGGCTTTGCCAAAACTCAAGCCATGTGTAATAGGATGGAAATTTTGTTGGTCATAAAACAATAATGACAAAATACAGATATAAAATACTGAGTATTATGACATGTTTATTTGAACCAGTGACAGATGAATATATCCAGTGGCTCCCCAGAAAGTTATCTTAATTTAAAAATTTAATGTATACACTATATATCAGCAGATGGACAGTGTCTGCTAACACTGCAGTTTTTAAATATCTAGGTGGCATGGTTAGGTATCAGCTGAAAATTAAAAACACATGTCTGTTTAATAACAGCAAGCCCAACACGAGTTGTCCCCAGCACATTTTTTTATATATATTTTTAATTGTACTGTCACAAAAGTATAATAACCTGGTCAAAGAAACTTCTGATAATTATACGTCAGGTCTGTCTATTAATGTACTTAAAAGTTTATTCTACTTTCTTTTTTACTTTTGAAGACTGAATTTTAAATAAAGTAAACTTTTTTCGGGGGACTACCTGGTATAGCAATATTTCATAGTTAAAAATGTAAATGTTCATAAAGGACACTTGAAAGAAGACCAACTTTGGTGTCATGTTCAAGAATGAAATGGCTGGAGGCTTCAGAGAGCCTCACATTGACATGATGAATGAATAAAAATGGGAATAATCACTGAGATTATAAATCATCTGTTTCTACAATGCAATGTTAGTGGAAGAACATAAAGGTGTGCTCTCTGTGTTGTGCAGGTGTGTGTGTGTGTGTGTGTGTAATGACTGTTTCATATGACGTTCAAGAAGCACAGTTGTTCACATATTTTGTTACCATTTTACCTTGAACAATGGATGTCGATGCGTTGATTTCAGCTGTATTCAAACGGTCCCCCATATGGGATAAAAGAGATAAGTTATATTCAAACTGAACAATAACAGACAAACTGTGGAAAGAAATCGCAACAGAGGTAAAAAGAAGACAACATGGAATTTACAACACGGCAGTCGTTCACAACACGACACCAAAGCTCAGCCTGTCAAATCTAGATCTAGTTAAGCGGAACAGCCTACACACGTTGAAAATATGTGTCTATGTTCTACCCTCGGAAAGATCGGCGCAGAGTGAGTATGTCACTGATACACCGAAACATATTTGGTGGCCTCTCTGTGCAGGGCCTTCGGAGGATTGGCTGACCCATTCAGTCCAGCAAGTGAAATGGCTGTGTAAGTTAACTCAGTAGGAATACAAATGCTCACACCCACCTCTAGCAGGGAAGCAGACATAGACAAGACAAGTGCATGATTAATAACCAAGCAGCTGAAATAGCAAAGCCAGATTAAAAAGCTTCTCTCTCTGTATCAAAGTTGGGTTTTACCTTACCCATGAACATTTTGAATGGCTCGGAAAATCAGGATACTTCCTAATAGATAAGGTTAATAGCTGATTGGAGACTTTTCTCCTATGACTTGCCACTGTCCCTTGATGCCATATCACATGCGATCTTGTCAAGATCTAAAATTTATGCAAGCTTGAAATACAATGAAGAATGCCTAGGAGTTATGTCATGCAGCACTGTTTTTAAGGCAGAAGTATGTAATATTGTAATGGATCCAGACTATTTCACGTGAAAATAATTGAAATTCAATGCCTTTATCTACCAGACATGAAAAATAAGGTTTAACAATTCAAAGCTGCAACAAACCAGATTATGAATGCTATGCAATAAATGTCAAGAAAATTAGAAGTATCCACAAAAAAAAACAACACCATTAAATAAGTAAAGAGGAAGAATTCAAACTTGTACTGTCATGATTGCTTTCATCACAAGGTATGTTGGATACATACTTTTGGTTCATGGTGAAGTTGTAAATGTTTAACACTTTACTTGCCAGCTCTGTAGGAAGTAACTGTCTTGAATTCTGAAATATCTGTACTTCAGACTTAACTGACAATCTAGAAGATTTTGGCTATGAAGGCTGCTAACTGCAAACCAGTGGACTGGTAATTATTCTCAGGACACAAAAATCACTTTGATGCCAATTTGACGAACTTGATATATGAGCTACTTAGGTGAAAAAGTTGTTTATAATGTTAGACTTCAACAGCAAGTGAGCTCATAATTCAAAAACTGTAGTGGAGAGGTGGAACTGAAAATTCAGTGTTCAATAGGAGTTGGTAAGCAAAGTGTTAAGCATGTTACTGAAAGATTTGGGTCCACAGTACAGACTGAACTAGTGGCATAAGTAGCTCTGTACTTATTCTTGAACACACATCTCCTCCTCTAGAAACATTACCGGTACCGGTGCGTCTTCAGGATCAGAAACACATGGTTTCAACATCATCCAGGGAACATGACATACATTTTGAGCAAAATTCACAATTATTATTCACCATAAAACATGCACAACTCTGCAAACAATGTCACAAATCTGAGAATGAAATCAACACCAAATCTGCAAAGCTTTGGATATTTTTGTAACAAAATAGCTAGCACAGCTAGTGTAAAACAGTAATGCAATTTGAACAAACAGTAATGCAATTTGAACAACCAGCCTTACAAGGACATCCCACAACCATGCATTGACTGTGTATAAGTGAGTTGTTCTGAAGGAGCATTTTTCTCTGCAAGCAGGAATGAAATATTCTGAACAACAGTACATCCAACTTTTTCAGGTGACATTTTATCACCATCATTGTCCACAGCACCCACTCATCAACATAACAGAGAGAAACTTTTTGGTTGGCTGGACATATTCTGTTGGCGCAGAGCATCTGGGTCACATTAAACATTCTCTGCACCACGACCAAAATAAAATCTACTTTTAAGCAAGTGCCATGAATTAACATTTAAAAAGTATGTTTCTTTGTGGTGACACCTGTATGGTCTGTTGCGGTGGAATTATGACTATGTTGAAATCCTGCCTATACAAGGAACAAACCATGAATTGGATTTAGTCTGGGTTTGTAGTCTGTAATGTCACAAGGACTTAAAGGGCTGGTGTTCAGTCAATGTAATGACATGTGGAAAGACTCAGTCCACAGTGACATTTACTGCGACTGTAAATGGCTTGCATTGTACTTGGCTAGCAGGCTATGATGAAGAACTGTACCAAAACTAATGTACTGAATCTTGTAACCCACCTGAACAAGCTTATTATAACCTTCTGAGATGTTCCAAAACATTTTATATTAAACACATATTGTATATATATCTTTGACTATTCTAAGCCATCTATTACTTGGGAGTTTGGGAAATGTTTCAGAATTTGCGTTTTTGTAATAAGCGTGTTTCAATACACTGAGGTGGTTTTTTTTGTTAATTGTATATTCTCCTTGTCTACTATTTCACACAATCTTGAAAAGCACACTCACTTAGCTCAGTACAAATTCACATTTAGGTAACCATAATGTGCATAATATTCTGCATAGGTAAATGCAATATAGAATAATGTGGATATCTCAACATCACAAGGACCATCAAAATTGGTCAAATAAAGAAAAAGTTGAAAACGAAAGATACAAGAACACATAGTACTAGTAGTACTAGTAGAGAGCGACAATAATAAAAAATATTTCAATAGGTCTTGACCGTCTCTTCTTTGTTGATCTCCTTACCCTCACCTTCCTCCCCCCTGACTTCATGACATTGTGGAAATGAAGTGACTCTAGTGAAGTTAGTCACACATATCATGTATACTTGCACAAATGTATACCTGAACTCACTTAATACAAACTTTTGCAACATCTGAAGGAATGATCAGTGAGACAGTGCCAAGTGCAAACTGAAATGTCTGTAGAGAACTTACATATGAAAATACTATCAAGTTATTTTTTTTGTTTATGGTCACTTATTATTACATAGAGAATTGTAACATGTTAAGTAAAACATGTGGAAAGACAACGAAAAAAATGTAAAGCCACAGGCAGGCAATGTCTTTAGTCTTCATTGACTGCATGTAAGAAAGACAGAGTATCATGGGAATGTTCTGTTTGCTACAACATTTAATAAGACAGTCTACGTCTCAAGTGAAATATCTGAAACACAACCACAATCTTCTCTGACCAAAGAATTAGTATTATGCAATATATCCATGTTACACAGAACCAGCTGATGCCCATGTGTTTGATTGTGAAAATATTTTCAGGTACAGCCAGTCTAAATTAACTTCCTGATCAAAGCATGTGTGAACATGAGGATTATCCAGAAAGATATAGAAAGAGGTACAGATGACTGTCTAATTGCACTCTGGATATTCACAACAAGATTGCAAATCTTTTTCATGCAACAAAATGCTATATATATTTCTATCTACAAAACATTGCAACTCCTTTTAATTGCAAATATGTCCTTGATCCTTAAGAGTTGTAATTAAGTGGAGTTGACTGTTTTACCACATACTGTAAAATATTGAAGCACCACATCACGTGATCAAGGCTCCTATAAGTAAGCAATAACAGTGACCCCTAATGCCGTGAATTGTAATGCTGATCAGCAATGATAATGAGAGAAGATCACTATTTGAAAGTCTCAGCATTTGTAATAGTATCTCATGAGTACTCACTGTTCTTACACTAATGTTGGTTGCCGGTAATGTACTATTTTTTTTTTTTATTACACACTGATACACCAGATCATATGGTTAAAAAAAAAAATCAAAAGTTTTATATTTTTGGAGAAATGGCTCCATGTGAAGCTCCTAAAACTAAACTTTAGCAAAGTGGCAGGAAAACATTTTGGACCTAACCTGTTATTACTTCTGTGGAATTTCTCGGGGCACTGGCATCTCTGTGAGATGGTCTTCCCCTAGAGATCAACTTGAAGCTAAGTGCAAAAAATGTTTCTGAGTGAAGCAAAAAGCAGATTGAATGAATTACATAAAGTCAGTACATTTATTTCATTTTGAAATACTTTTCATAATAATACTTAACTCACTCAAATAACATATCATAACATTAATACATCAACATTGTGCATTCCCACTTTCAACATCATTTCCAGTCTAGCAATCAGTCACAGTTTCTCGTATTGTAGTACAAAAGGAAACGGAGCACTTTATTATAACAGAAGCAGACAGCGAACGGACATAAACAGATGCTCACATATGAGGTAGGGCAATGAGGGAAGTGCTCAAGTAGACAAATGCAGAGAGAGAAAGGAAAAAAAGAAAGAAAGTTATTCGGCAGGACTTGAACCCTAGACCTCTGTGTTGGTAGGCGTTGCCTCACCATCAGTTCAGAATCAGATGTCTATATGCTTTTCATTTTCTCCCCGCATTTGTCTGAGCACTTCTCCGTTTACCCTACTTTTTTTTGGCCATCTGTTGGTGTCCACTCACTCCCTACTTCTTGCAACACATTGAAGCCACTATGCCAAAAAGGCTACACAATTTTCATGGCACATCTTCTAGCTTTGCCTAAACTACTGATCTCATTTGAAACTTGCTATGGCACCTCATATCTACTGAGTAATCCCGTTAAAAAAGTTTAGTTAACTGAAAGTCCAATAGCTTCAAAAATTATATAGAGAATCTGAAATAAGATGTTAAGCACATGAAAGGACATTTGTAATCTGTGTTTGTTGCAAGTGTCACTGAGGTAGGTGCTACACATTTGTCACAGCTAAAAACACATCAAAAAATGACATGCCAAATGTTGGATGCACACCAGGCATGCTGCTGTTTATACATGTGCTAGATTTTTCAGCTGTGACATAACCGTAACACCTAGATACTTGAAATTTGCAGCATTAGCAGCAATATCGGTCAGTTACTGTGTGCCAAATGTCAATAGCATAAAATATGAATTGCTAGCTTTATAGAACTTTGAAATTAAGTAAACTTTTCTCTAGACCACCTAATATCTAGATTCATCTATAGTGTCATGTTCTAAAACCCCTTCCAAAGAATCCTAATTAAAATGAAGATATCATATTAACTTCATCATATCACCATTACTAGACAAGCTTCATAGAGAGGTATGTTGGCATAAGCCACCAGCTGTATGTATTCATTACATTACGGCCTTTCTTGCATCTGAAGGTTGCAGGAGCCTAATTGGTCAAAAAAAAAACAAAACTGGACTCTCAAATACATCAATAACAGAGTATAAATCTGTCATTTGGACAGATTGTGTGGAAATAATCATACAGACGAAACCACACCGCAAAAATGGTGAAATCCAGTCCTGAATTTGTGAAAAAATAATTGTTGCAGGCACTGTTTTCCAATGGCTTCAGCATATTTCATTTGTTTGGGCCTGTGGTCTGCAAAAGAAGGCCAAATTTTTAACCCCTTTCATCAACATTAAAATTGTGAAAAATCTTAATGAAGAAGCCCCACCATAATCATATCGTCAGTCTTTGCATAGGACTGGCCAGGCTGACTATATGTCAAATATAAACATGGGCAAAGACCAACAACAGAATTTGATCACAGTGGTGGCACCAGACCTATGGACTAGCCTTGGCCATCTTGGAATATTCCTGTGGTTCGAGGAAAAAATTTTATCAAATGACTCAAAGAGGCTTGTACTTGTACAATTTGGCTCCTGCAACCTGAAGACATCCCCTCTCTTTTGAATTATTATAAAAGCATAATTCTGGCTGTTAGTGATNCCCCGCCCCTCACAAAATACAATAGAACTCAATTAACACGGCAGCCCTTTATCCAAAATCTCAGCTAACCTGAAAGAAAAGAAAATCCCTGTCCAAAGGCCCTCTTTATTCATAGTAAAATTTTACAGTTATTCTGAAAATGAGTTTCAGGGAGCCTTTAATAACATGAAAAGGGGTTCACTGGCAAAAAAGGGAAATTTGACAAAGACAGGCAAAAAATTAGCTGCTGCCATAGCAATTTTCTCTTCCATGTCCACTTGTGGTCTGGCACTTGGGGATTAGGATGGAATATCATTCAAAAGTGATGATAACGTAGATTTGTTTCCCAACAACAAGCGACTATAAGACTATAACCAATCAAGACACTGAAGCTGCCATCTAGAAACAATGCCTTCTGACATCCTCTTGTGCTTTTACCCTTATTTTGTACAGTAATGGATATCACCAAACTTGTTTAATCCGCTATGATTTGACCTGTCTCTTTGATTTTGTGTTAACAGAGTTCTATTGTAGTCGTTATTCTGGTGCATTTGTTAGTGCAGACCAAAAACCTCATCCTTCACAGTTTCAAACCCCCCCCCCCCCCCNTTCACTGATCAGCCAGTCTAAACTTTTGAGGCAGGCACACGTTGTGAGCGACACAACCATAAAGGTCACCAGCCATACTTGCTCACCATCCTTTGAAAGGCATCTCTGGCTTCAGATTCTGTGTATTCCCTGTTGCAGTGACTCATGTCTAGACTTGCCTTGGGGTCACTCAGAATTTCTGTCCTTACTTGCACCAAGATGCTCTGAGAAGAGGGGAAGGTGAATTTCATTTGAGTACTCATGTATCCAGCTATGTTGCAGTCAGAATATACTGCAAAAGTGTTTTGCTATTTTTTTTTTTGCAAGGATCTAATTTGGCCTTCATGAAGCATAAAGATAAAGGGGACGGGAAGACACAGAAAAGTTGGCCAGGAGGGGGGAAGGGGGTGTGGAGGAGGGGTGGCAAAGAAGAGAACGGAAAAGAAGATCATGAGAAGATTGCTGGTAATGACTTTTTTTCAAATAAGGTGAAAAATAATACTGATATCATACCAGGCATATGTACGGACTTACCAGATATTTTCACTTGGGCATTCCTTCTTACGAGACATTTTGTTGAAAGCGTACAGTGACAGTCACCTGAACACTCAAGTCATATATTGATTGCCACCTATAATATATAGGTTATAATTGATCAATCTCTCCCTTCCTCATTGTCCCTATGTTTATCATGTTATGTGTTCCATATAGACTAACAGACAGCACCTCTTTGAGTCCATGAATACAGGCATGTTTGGATTGATACAGTGAGAGAAAAAGCCTCCCCATGGCAAGGCACATTCACATACCATAATATCTAACTTCATACCTCGATGTCATTGACTGGTAGCCATCCAGACTTAGTCAACATCTCCATACAAATACTGCCTCCCAGGGTCACATGACCTGAGAAGAAAATTCAATAAATAAATAAATACACATAATTTATATTTCTATGAAGAGAGAGAGAAAAAGAGAGGCTTGCTGGTAGCCAGCCAAACAAATAGACAGATAGATAGAGAGACAGATATAGATATAATGCATCTCATACAGTAATTTCTGAGAAAGAAAAGTTAATTAATGTGTTGCATCACAGTCATCTTGGAACAATCAGCCTTCACATGCTGTGCTATCTGCAGGGGTGGACAGAGTACACACGGGGTTTCCGCATGTGTCATGATGCTGATCCGGCACCCAAGTATGATCTCAGATCATCAGCAAGTACATGACATTGTGGCAAAAACTTTTAGCAGATGACTAGTGCTGACTGGAAGGCTAAACTGTAAATGTAACAGTCACTGAACATGACATCAATTAATCCTATTGGTCAAGAATGAAATAAATATCCCACCTGTCATAAACTGGAATCTTGGCTTGACCACTCGAATAAAAGGAGGACTATATGGATAGTCAGAAGGAAACTGCATGTCTAAGTTGATGACGGCCTGGGTGGAAAACAAAAGAAGAATTCTGAAGCTGAAACAGTTTAGCAGAAGAAAACAGTGCTTGACAAATAGTTATTCTTCATATGCCTTGTAACAACACTACATAAATAAAAAGAACATTTTAAATCATTTTTTTTTTTAATTTGCCTCCTCATGTGATGCATCTTTGTGAACCATATTTATAGTTTTAGCACGGTGTAAGATGTCTAATCATCCTCTGTTAGCATTCGAGATGTAATGTCACCTTACTTTGCACATTCATATTGAAACAGTGTAGAGGAAGAAACATTGGACTTTTCCTACTGAACCAGATAACTGGATTTCAGATTAAAACTTGTACTTGTTTTGATTTTATCAGAATGATTGACAGCTTTGCAGTCCTTCTCATGTAAGTTCATCTCCAATAATCCAACAATCTCATACCTTAGTCATAATCTTCTTATAGATCCCAATCGTACAATCCACCCCTTCCCCTCATCCTCCAAGCTCATCTCTGTTAGCACAACACTGGTTTAACTTCACCAGATATCAGTGTATGTGAAACAACTTTTTGCAAACAAACAAGCAAGTAAATAATCAGTAAAAATACTTTAGTTTTAGCAAAACATTCTCTTCAATGCACAATCTGAACATGTGAAATCCACATATGTTTTGAAGATGTCAAATGCACACTTATAAGTGCACCAATATAACTTCAAATTCAAACGTTTCTGATACCTCCTCAACAGTAGTAAAGCTGCTTCTCTGGCAACCTACTCACATACACTGCCTTGATTGTGATAAGTATACTGCATACCTCTTCCTTGTACCTTCTTGCATAATCCCACAGATCACGACCAAGTTTTGTCTCCTTAGGAATGTCTGTGAGCTTTACATCCTGTTCCATGAAAAGTAAACAAACAAAACCGTGAAACACAATGCTGGCAATAAATTCTGACACATAATGGACATATCATCCACTGTTTAGCCAACTCTCCAATCTCTGAAACTCCATTTCTCAGATATGGTTGTTTAAAGTTTTGGTCTGTAGTTGAACTACAGTGGCTTGTATTTTTGGGAATCTGCTTCAGTTTCATTGATATGCGACATGTTAAGGGGGGAAGAGGGGGAGGGAAGGACATGATGTGCCACATGTTAAGGGGGTGCGTGAGTGGGTGGGTGGGTGAGGGGAGGACATAATTTGCTACATGTTAAAGGGGTGGGGGGCGGGGAAAAGCCATGGCAGCCCAAACCTTGTAGATTATATTGCATTACTGTGGTGACCACTGTCCACTTCTAACTCAGTGGATATTACATGCGACTTGTGCATCAAAATGCTAACCAGTACATTTTTGTTTCTTTTCTGGGTGGTGATCTTAGGAAAACTTTCAAAAATTACAGTCATTACTTCACCACCAGATATTGCAAATGTATCTAAGACACATTAGTGCTTCTCATTAGAAAGCAGTATTCAATATTTTTGTCTTAAGAATAAGTTGTGCAGAACTAACAGGAAGAACCGTCTCTCAACAGGATGTGGTAAAAATTAAATTTAGAAAACATTATGATCTTATTTGTGTGAATGAATCTTGCTTTTTTTTTCAAATCAACCCTTTGACATTAGTTTACATGGCAGAGAATTCACCATTGAATTGTTCCACTGCACTATACCATTACACAGCACAAGGGAGCTAATCACTTGTAGGAGAGGTCACCATTTGATTGTGATGGGCAATTTTGTCGTAACAACAGACAACAGAAAATGAGAATCGGTTGGTTTGACAAACTTCTGTTTTACACAAAACTTAACAAATTTTGCTCCCCAAGACAGATCATTCCCTAGTATAATGACCAGAAGGGTAGTGAAAATTCATGTACATATATGGGTCAGTGCCAAAAAGCTCTCTTTTTTCACAACACCTTTTTGTAATCCTATTATCTCAGTTAATTTTCGTCTGGTATGTGTTTTCTTTGTCTATGGTTGTTCCAAATTGATGCAATCAACAGCATGAACAAGATGATTACAGTTATTCCACTTGTTTGTTAAAAATTTGAATGTGTTTTTCTGATTTGACTGATTTATTAAATATTTTAAAAGGACTTCTGGAATCGGACCTCAGGAAAACAAACAAAACTGGCACACATATAGAATTTACATTTGGATTTGGTAACTATATTTCAGAGTAATAAATGAGGATGATTGTAAAGCAAAAAAAGAACTTTTCTGTAGGCTAATTAAGTAAGAACGGATAATTTTCAAAATAGGTTCTGAGACATTTTTTTTCTTGAGACAAAATGTCTTACCCACGCTGAGAAATCATATGGTCATCATTATTCCCAAAAAATTTCACTCATATCAAATTTGGGAAGAAATTCTCCATAACACAGTTTAATTCTAACAATCAAATTTTGGTGTCTCTGTAACAGTTTGGTAACATCCTTCTGACTGTGTATGAAATATGAAACACTGTTATTCAGATCTGAGACTATAAGTACAAAAGGAATAGATTGGCTCAGAACAGTTCATAAAAAAAAATGTTCAAGAAATAATGGACTTACCCAAGAAAACAAGTTATTATCCCTTGGAGTTGCAAGAATACCATAGTTGGCGCTGTCATTCCTTATGGCTCTTAAATCTGTAACAATTGCAAATTAGAATAATTCTACTGGAAACACAGATGTTATATTAATATCTTACAATACTTTCCTCACTTACTGCTGTTAAATCTGCAACAGCTGTAATTTAGACAATTCTATTGGAAACACAAATGTCATTATATTATTTTATCATGTCTATGTTGAATGTAAGCAACAATTCAAGAAAATGCAGCAACATCATCCTTTACTAGAATTAAAAATTTCTACAAGAAAAGGAAATAAAAATAATCCTTGAAGTGTAATGAAAGCTGAGAAACTTAAAAAGTAAAGGTAGAAGAGAAGTTATCCAAAGTATTTCTTTTCAAGATCATTCCCTGGCCTCCTTCCCACCTCCTTACTTTCAAATATCCTGCAAGGATACAAGCATACACAGATCCTTCTCTAACATTTTCTCTAGGTCACACATACTGGGGATGACATTCCCTCTTGTGATAAATTTAGGCTAGGGATTTGTAAACTTTAAGAAGATTTTAGATTTTTCTCAAATTCTTCCCAGCTTCTTGTAGGAAATAAGGGATGCATTGGTGTGCACTGAATGACTTTCTAGGCATTTTTAAAACTTAAGGGGCAAACTGTGTGATCTACAGAAAACACTGCTTTTCTTTGAGGAAAAAAATACTCAAAAGATTTACAAAATAAGGTCTCCTGCATGCAGGGATATTAAAAAAAAAAAAGAGAAATCTTCATTTAAAATGCCTGAATGCATCATGAAGCACACCGCATAGGTTACCATGAGTGACAGAGATATTACTCACTGTTTCACTCAAATCATTAAACACATATGAAATTTGCTTGCAAAAGGCAGCCCAACTTTTGACATTTAACAATTCCACCACCTAAGTGGTGCTAAAGTGTAGTTACCGAACATCTCACGCCATGAAAAGTTTCAATTAATGCAAGTAGTGGAATAGCAGAACTTAAAGAGAGCCTCATGATGCAAACAACAGTCTAAAATCTTACAGAAGCTGCAACTCTGTGTGCACCTCCATAAATCATTTGCCGTCATTCTCCATTTATCTGGAACCATCACATGCTTTATTTACCTTTGACCAATCTGTTCACTGCCATTTGTGACCCAGTGCTGTTGAAAAAGTTTGCTGCTATTGAGTCCTCAGTCTCCCGTCTGCAGATTTAAGACAAAAGTACAACTGAAAGTGAAATGCCACAAAACTACTTTCCTTGACACTTCAGTGACGAGAAAATATAAGAAGGCAAAATGCTGACTTGTGTAGACAAGGAAAGGATGATATATGTAATAAACAGCAGTCCATCAAATTCTTAAATTTTCCAAAGGTTTATTATTCATATTTATGCTCAGTATTTATGCCTATATTATCATCTTTCACAAGTTTATCATTTCCTCAGGACACAAAGTCTTCAGAAGTCAATAAAATTCAACTTATTGCCTGAAAGCTGAACATGTCCTCAAGAGAAGACTGCATATATTCCCACTGCTCACTATCCCTTCCCCCATCAGTGTTCGTAAATTCAGGGATGTGTCAGCTTCTTGCTTTTGTTCACAAAATTTGCCGGACTTCTAGGGTTTGAACACGGACCCTTAAGAGAATCCCATGACATTGTCCTTAAATCATGCAGGAATATAAATCATAACTTATAACATACCACTTATATCTGACAGTTTGACTTCCCCCCTTGTGCAATATTATAGAAACTTCCACTGGGGCTCAGTGTAGGGTTAGGGGTGGGATTAAAGAAAACAAAGCACAATGAGAGTTTTTTTATTATGATGATATCTAGGAGCTGTCTGAAATTTGCTTTTTCTTCCTTAACTTTAGCTCTAATCCTGCTCCCAACTATAAGCCAAATTCTTGGTGAGAATGCCTATGAAATTTGCCAGAGTTCAGAGGTTAACAACAGCACAGTGCAGTGCAGTGCTTGTGCAATAACGCACCCCATTGCCACACAATGGGAATGAAACAAGTACAAGTGACACAAGAAAATATTTATAACAGAACTGCTCAATAAGAAATTAGTGGTATTGAGAAACATTAGGAAGTCCTGATACTTTTTCATGTCTTTTCTCATGCTTATTGTGAAATGATCCTAGTCTAGTGAAGTATTTCTGATTCTCCTTCCACTCTATTTTGTTCCATATTAAAAAATGATCCCTCTCTGACTTGTAACAAATGAGCTCTAACACAAACAGACCAAATTTTTGATTTGCCTCAAGACTAGACAAGAGCTTGTAAAATCAATGCACAATCTCACTCTGTCTTGACGAAACCTTTACGATGGAAAATAGTGGCTCTTGTGCTAAGAGACTGGTAGACTGTACAGTATCCCACAAACTGTTTTTATGACAGCAAAACCATGGAAGGCTGGCAATCAAAAGACTGCACTCAAATGTTTCTTTTAAAATGTGGCTCCACATAATGATAAGCATGTCTCTAGAGAACCCTTTAAGTCCTTCATTGTAAACTATGATCCACTTTTGTCGTCATCCAAAGTGCAAGCTGAGACCCATCAATTCAAATCTTACTCACTCTTTAGATGTCTTTGTTGTGTGATGATCCACTTGTGCATCATAATCTTCACTTCCATAGTAGTCATTCAGGTCTTCACCATCATCTTCATCATCATCATTACTACAATCATTGCCACCATCATCTTTGCTAGCACCACAAGAGTATGATTTCATTCCAGATGCCTAACAACAGAGTTGTTGAATCAGATGGGAGATAAACTTGCATTTATAATGAAAACATATTAAAGATGGGACAAATCACAAAAAAACCCAGAAATACTGCACAAACCATTATAGTATCATCATTTCAGTAACTAAATGAAATGTTTGCATTAAAATCCGTTTCAATGATCAGTGCTTTCTTCAGGTTGACTGAAATGAGGGCAACTCCCCACTCCCCCCTTCTCCCTCCCCAAGAACAATCCTAAATTTTGGTGGTGAATTAGTAACTTTTGCAGGGGATTTAAGACTTTTCTCAAATTCTCCTCAGTTTCTGCACAGAGAAGAATAGAGGAGTGGCACACGTTCAAAACATTTCAAAGGGGGATTTTGAAATCCAACAGGTGAATTGCATGGTCATACAGCCTGAAGAAAACACTTATTGATTCACGTTTTTGGTGATACTTCATCTTGAATTTGTATTCAGAACATAATTACACATTACGGAAAAAATCTGAGAGTGTCAGAGTGTTATGATGTTTTAAGACTTCCAAGCTTACAAAGTTTTGGTGTCGGACAAGTAAACCATGACATCTCAAACTTAGAAACATTCTTTCCAGGTACAGTTCCAAAGTATTTATATGGCATATTTAAAAAAAAAAATGTATTATCAATGGCACAAAAAACAGTCGGTTCCCGTCTATCTTCATGACCATATTCCTAAACTGATGGCCTTCAGCCACACAAAAACCATAGGAACCTACCATCTGTAGACTCTTAGATACTTTCTCCAGCACAGATGAAACACTTTCACATGATTTAAATTCACATACGTCCATTACATATTCCATAGCCTTCAGGGAGCCTTCAGTGTCACTCCAGACAGTCTTAAATTTTTCAAGAGATAGAAAGAAGTTGTAAGTTGCCAGCCACTATAAAATTATAACCAAGTTATAACCATTCATACAATAAACACTGAAACAAACAGGCATAACCATGAATAAAAATTAACCTGCAGAAATTAAGAGATGAAAACAGACCATGATGTCCTAACAGAATCATCAAACACTAATTAACTGATCATAATCACCTAATGCATGCTTTATGATTGCAATAATACACTACTTTAAAAGTTTTTAAACACACCAAAAACTATTTATCCACAGTCAAACTATCTTCACAAACTCTGAATTTATTGCGATTCATAAGTGTAGAAATTTACAACATACCCAAGAAGAACTGTCTGCACTAGGACAGGAAATGTAAAATGTGAAGTTGTCCTTTGTGAGCAAGTGTATCTGACATCTTTCTTTATCTACCCGGGTGATTTTCAGACCACAGTTGGATTTCTGTAAATAATCTGCAGCCTCTTTATTCACCAAGTCAAAATCCATGCTGTGCCTCTCTTTATCTCCAGCCACCTGTGAATATATACAGTGTCATAAGGGATTTATTCTTACAGGTCATTCAAGTTTTGAAAGTATGTGAACACTGCATGTCTTGATATGGAAAACTGCATCAACTATCATATACACACCAAATCATGGAGACTTTTATCACAAGCTGTATCTTATGTTCCCTTTGTCCCCATCGCCCCACTGTAATTCAGTTAGAGAAAAATTATCTGATGACTCATAACTGACAGTGACCAGCATGAAAAACAAACACACTAAACAACACACTTACCGTAAAAGGAAAAATAATCACAAAAGAAGATAATGTCTCAACATCCAGCTGATGAAATAATATGTAGTCTAGATCTATATGTATAGTTTAAAGTAATGTTCATATTTTGATAATGAATCAACAAAAGGGTTTCCAAATGTGTCTCTCATGTAGTACAAGTGAAAGTTTGTATGGTCAGAAGCCAGCATCCAAACTGGGTCTGCTGGTGTGGTAATCCAGTTCTGCCTCTGTGAGCTAACATTCATATATACTAGTGAGACATTTAATAACATTTTTCATACTGGGTAAAATGTCCATTGGTTACCTGATGCTATGATGTTACAATTGATAAAAAAATCAGGAACCAGAACTCATACCTACAATACAATCTTAACACCACCCTTAAGCCCAAGCAGACAGGAGCATCAATTGAGAAGAGCCCCTCACCTTACTGTCCATCTAGATAGAACTATTCTGACAAGAAAAATGGTGTCCGTCCCAGCACTTCTCTCCAGTTTGACAACTTAGAAGTAGTGTTTTGGCATGGATTAATGAGTTGACACTGTCTTTTTGTCCATATGGATTAATGAACTGACATTGTTTTTTGGTCATTAGAATTCTCAGAAAGGGGAGAAAAGGGGAGAAAGGGGAGAAATTCTGAATGAAACTCATGCCTGATGCTCCTGTTTCAAAGAAACATTAGGGTTAGGGATTCGCGTCAACTGATGCCCCCATCTAGATGCATTAGAATTAGGGTTAGGGGTAGGGGTAGAGATAGGGTTGGGGTTAGAGTTGTATTAGCATGCATCTATTCTGATTAGGGATGTGAGTCTTATTTGCAATTTCTTCCATATAAAGTTGTCACAGTTAGATCTAGATCTAGTAAAAGAAAGTTACTGTTGTTATTTAATGTGTTTAAAGTGTAAGACACATTTCATTGATTGTTTGACGTAGAGGTGAATTCGGAACTTTGCTGCATGACAAAAGGTGAACGCACAACTCCTCTGTATGACAAAGAGGCGAACCGCCAAAACATCAATTTGGAGAAATCTGTTGTGAAAAATTTGATCTTATTGTTATCTCTGATTTCTTTCACACTTTTTAATAAAACACTACTTTAGCAACACATTTTAATTATTCATTATATCAACCAACAATCCTTGCATTTTTTCACATTTGGACTATTGTAGACGATGCATTTTTAATCTGAAATAAGCTGGTCATGGTTTCACCTCTTCATAATACAGCAGGGTGGCTGTTCATCAGACATTCGCTCGTCTGTAAAGCACTCACCTTCTTGTCGTGCTGAAGCTGAGTTATTTTATGGATCTGCCATTCAATCACAGCGAGTTTGGTTGCTGTTTTTTATTTTTTATTTTTGTATATTTTACTTGTACTTCTATCCATGTTATATGCCTCTTAATCATCATCATCATCATCACCATCAACAACAACAATGACAATTACAACAACAACAGCAGCAACATGAGCAGAGAATAAAAATATATGGTGTTTGTGTTTCCATTTAATAACCTGTCTATTTGTACATCTTATATCTAAATTATCAGTCTTGAAAAAGTGTTAAGCATGAACTGTTGACTATTTTTAATAAATCCTTAATACATTTTTCAAAAATTTTTGGGCTGTACCTGTGCAGATTCATATTTATCCTGGAGGCATTGGATGTCGTGAAGGTAAGGATTTGCACTTTGCAGTTAAAAATACCGTGATTCACGCAGAATTGTGCCAAACCTTTAATGCAGGATGAAAAATCATTCATTTGTCTATGAATTGAAACAAGGAACACATGGCACATAATTGTCAATTTTGTTTGCCTACATCATTTGCCTGCAGAGGGATCACTTTCTAGGTTGTTCCATCAAGTGGACCGTATTGCCGTTATTGGCAGTAAGGACCGTCAAAGTGCTCAATTTACCAAAATTAACCCAATCTGTCATTTGATTATTACGCAAATTCTATTCAGATCAAGTTTTGTGCCCTCTGGCAAGGTCAGATAGTCAACCAATGAGAATATTCAACACAAATATGTTTGTTCTTCATTCTTACTCCATTCATAAAAGTATTGCAGTGTGACCTAATTACATGAGTAAGTGAACCACAGAATGATTGTGAAATAGGCCTAAGAAAGATCCAAAAAGACTATCAGAGAGCAAATTTTTACTATTCATGTTGATTAACAAACTGCAAACTACAATCAAAGTGTAAACTTTATTTGCAAAGGATAAGAAAATCACAGCAAGAAGTATTACTGCTCTCTGCTGGAATAAAACCACAACCAAATGTTCTGTTATCCTACTGACCTCACCAGTAGCTTCCAAGGAACTCTGTCTGGCACTTGGGTAAATTCAACGGGATAATTAGAAGAAAGGTTAAGAAAAAAAATAAAACAAGAAAATAATAAAAAGTAATAGTGAAAATAGGGTAAAAAAAATAGAGAAATCAATTTCTTACCTTAGAAGTCCCTAAATCCATGAAATAATAGGTTCTGTTAAAAGTGTAAAACATAAACTACAATAATAATAAACCACACAAAAATTGCAACTTCTACACATATGTGGGCACAATATCCGGATCAACACATCTTCACGACATTACATGCCTCACAACACCCAATGCCTGAGGGATATTTTTAATGAATCCATTGAAAGAATCGTTTTGGAAAATTCAGTGCCAGGAAAAACATTGGGGAACACACAGAAAGAGTGAAAACAGGACACTTAAAAATTTATGAACAATGGAGACGTGGAATGTATATAGTCTAGGACAACACGCAACGAATAAGAGGGACTCCTCAGACCTCAAGCCAGGTCTTCACTTGTAACACTTAGACTAGTCTAACTCACATTAAAAATAACAGTAAAGAGGAAGGAAAAGAGTTCACCTACTAGTCACATTACTGTGAATGATAATATCTGCTCGCTTTCTTGCTTTGAATATCACTGGCTTGTTACGGTTAGTGACAATCAGGAACTGAAATTGCAACTTGGTCGGAAATTCCGGTCGTCTCGAATATAAACAATACGCTTTACTTCCGGAAACGATTTTATTTTGAGGCAAATTTTGTCGTAAAATGTAGGTCGAAGGCTGATCAAAATTATACTGCTGATATGTCAAAAGCATATATTTTAAATGTATTGAGTATATATTATGTGTAATTCTCAATACTGTTTAGAGTAGCCTTGACTGGAATATGAAAGGCGACATTTATGTCGTAAAAGCTCCGTGTGTCCATAATAGGAACGTTGCCATAGCAAAACAATATGGTGGACAGATGCTACGTGATTTCGAGCTTTTTGAAGTAGAAAAGTATAAGCAGCATCCCATGAAAGCTGACATTCGGAACATTTGAGATGGCTGAGCCAAAGATGGCAGTGGCAAGGCTCCCACCACTTTCAGGGTAAAACATCTTGATCTTTTATCTAGATCGTGGAATGAAAGCAAGTGTGATTTTAAACAGTTAAACAGCAGCAACACTTGTTTTGTATGATTATGTTTGTAAACCGATTGATGGTCCATGAGCATGGAATGCCACACTCTCGGGGCAGCACCGCTGTAGTAATGAGTTAATTTAGTCATAGAGTAGTCATAAGATAGGTACTATTGTGAGAGAACGCCCATGTTGTTGGAGTATCAGGAGCATCTGTATTCAACATCTACATTTCTCTGCCAATCCTCTTAGCAGCCTAATAGTCATGAATCTCAGCAAAATTTTGTGACTCTCCCATGTTGTGCTTGGTTTGGGCTTGGAGCAGAGTAAGAGAAATCATTGAAATACTGTTGAGAAAGCCCCTGGACAGTACCAAATTTCAAAAAAATTAAGGAGTTTTCCCAAGATTATTTCCTCTTCCCTAACCGTGCTTCTAACCCAATCCTTGTCTCTAACCTTAACCCAAGCACACATTGAGAGAATCCAAAGAATTTGGCTGAATTTTCACTTTATGTTGTTGGCAGAGGAACTGAAAAGAATAGAATGAACCTATTTTAAATCTAAAGGGACACGCATTTTGTCCTGCTGTTTATTCATTTTTGTTTTGTGTCCTTTTTCTTCCACAGTGGAAAAGTTGCCACAATCTCACCAAGGGCAGTTCGCAGACTAGAGGGGCTAAATGGACCAACTTACAGACTAAATGATAGAGTGCATCCCCTGCCACCCCCAAATGCACTCAAAGTAAGTAAGACAATATTGTCTCCTTTAGTATATCTTGGTGAGTAGATGTCACATTGTAACAAAATTGATTCTGATCATAATGTGATTTTCCATAATGGGGAGAACGAGACAAAGTAATCAGAGGAATGAGGCATTATTTTGTACAGACAATTGAAGAGAATGATTAAGAGGAGAAGAAAAAAAATGAAGTGGAGGAGTAAGTCAGCTTATAGAATTTCTCTTTTGTGAGAATCTTAAATTCTTGAATTCAAACTCATACATTTCACTAATATTTGTATGCATGCAAATAGTTTTGCTAGTTGATAAAAATAATATTTTGTGCTATAAAAACATTAATTTTGATATATTATGTTAAAGATGTCATTCAAAATTCTCAAAAAAAAAAATAAATACAAATTTGAATACATCATTTCTGGCTTTTACCTGACCATTATGGTTCATATTCACAGCCATATGTGGATACAAAAGCAGGTGAACTGGACACCTGGCCTGCACATGCCAGTGGCCAGGCATTATCCTCCACATCAGCTATGCTGTCCAAAAACAAGAGCTTGGTTCTGGTTAATGAAGAGGATATGGGAAAACCCCAGATTGTGCCCAAACCACGATTCCTGGAACAACTGGAAAATTTTCTGAAGAAAGAATTGAGAGCCCTTGGAGTGGTTGATGTGCAGCCCAGTGATCTGAGACTTCAGGTGAGGATTAGGAATTATAAGTTTTATAGCTTTAGTTGTCATTGTATTAACATTTACTTCATATTCATCATTGTTTTAGAACTATTGTTAATGGAACCAGTTGATCACTTTAATTCTGTCACATCATCAAATGTCAGTAGCATCATAACTGTCTCAGCCACCATGTCTTCAGTGCGTCATTTGTCTGTCTGTTATCATTACATTTACCACCAACCTCTGTATTCCCACTTCAATATAATCCAAACCACTATCACTATTTGCAAAACATTTATCAGCACTGGTTATAAATAAGTAAAGAAAGAAAACTATAACAATTTATCTAATTTAATACATAATATTTTCAGACAGGCGTCCTTCTTTAGATGCAGAAAATCAGTGAACTAAAAATAAAATGGCTTAAGAAAAAAAATATCCAAACCACTATCATAATTGTCACTTCCTTTTAGATCATTCTCTGTATTTTCATCTCACCCATTATCACTGATAATCAGTGTCTCATCCACATTTACAATCATTGTCTTACCTATCATAATGATTCCGTATGAATATCTGCTGGATAGCCAGAACACACCTTTTGGAGTATTCTGGCTAAAATGTATTTTCAAGTGATATCTTCCCAGCTGCCAGATTTTCTCACCCTAAGTTTATAATCTAAAAGCCAGCAAATTGCTCTCCAAGCTGAGTAATTTATCATGCTGTCTTAGAATTCAGAGAAAGACTCAGTCTTCACATGAACCAGTCTATGAATAATTTCCTTTTTTTTTCTTAGATGGATGAGAAGCATGAAACAGGATTTTGTTTCATACAAAAATATTACTGTCTGGCTGTCCAGTCAAAGTATAATCTATTGGTAGACTCGAGCCAAAACACCTCTGTCATAAAGATTATCTGCTCCTTTTCCCTTTGGTTTCAGTCAATAATATCAGATGCATCAATGGCAGCAGTCTTTGCAGTAACATATTACCACCACCCAAACCACCACAGTCAGCATCATAGTGGATATTTTGTTATTATGGATGGTTGAGACTTTCAAAACTTTATCCTATATACCTTGATCTGTTGTGCCTGAATTTGGTTTCCCTCTTCCAGTCCTCTTATGTAAAGGTGTTTTAACAATAACAAAGAGGAGAGGGAATCAAAATTTGAGACTATGCTTGATACAGTTGGGTCTCTGACTGAACTGTGCTCATTATATTTGGGTTCTCTTTATGCAGTAAAAAGACAGCCACATCTGTAGTTTAGTATTAAGCCAGAAAGGAGCAACATAACTGTCCTCATGTTGATGCTTTGTAAAACCCTAACTCAAACAAAGAAATAAACAATCCTCTTTTATGCTGGTGTCACACTTTAGGTTGGTGTGTTGGTTTTTTTCCAGGCACACCGGGAAGTGTTTGAATATCTGATAGAGGACTTTAAAACCTACAAACCCCTCCTGTCAGCCATAAAAAATGAATATGAAATGATGCTTGCACACCAAAGACAGCAGATCCGTCAGCTGGAACCTCTAAAGGTAAGCAGATCAAACTTAATATGAATTTGATACACATTCCTCCAATTTTCTTTGCCTGGCCAGCCTTGTTTGAAAATCCTAATATGTAATGCAGCTAGCTGGTATAAGGCTTAAATTGATTTCCTGTATCAAATTATTGATATCATGCAAATATTCATTGTGTGTACTTTGATCAGGTGAAACAAGTTTTGAGCAGGCACATTATTCTGGCTCAGATATAGTTGTTTGATCCTTCAGGGGTCAGCTAGTGAAGATAGTTCTGTGAAAGTGTTGATGAAAAAAGTATTTTCACTACAGAAGTCACAAAATCAACCTCACAATGACGCAGATTTATCCACACTTACTTACCATTTGCGTATAAAATCAATATTTTCTTGTAAAGAGGTGATTGGTTTTCATTTCTACTACTTCACTCTGTAACACCATCATCATAAAAAATTTGACATAATATGACCCTAATCACGAAAACGACGGTCTTCGCATATAACCTCCAGGTTGACTATACGTCATGTACAAATGTGGCCTGAAGCATAAAACTGGTCCTGTGTGAAGACCGACGATATGAATCTAACATATCTTGATTCCCATCCAGATTTTGCTAGCTTAGTGTTTGTATGTCTTCAAGAAGTACTTTCTGTGAGTAGTTTTGTAACTTCTTTGTTTGGTTGCAGCTCTTTGCAGTTCACCTGTCTGGATTCTAAAATAACAAAAATCTGTTAAAAAAACTATTCTAAATCCATAATGAAGTTAAATGAAAGCTCAGTCAAAAGCTGTGATTTCCAGTATGTTTGAGTTTATGGCACTCATTTCATAAGTTTATTTATCTATAAGTGGTAAGATCAGATCAGAAAGCTCGTCAGGGTCAGCATTAAAGTTTATAACTCGGTAAAAATACAGAGACTGATCTCAGTACCAAAACTTTTTTTGGGTGTGTGTTTTGTTTTTTCATGATGTTGTCAGATTCACTTTGTCATCTGGTAACCAAAACCAAAAGTGTAGAATGATGTGAGGCGTAGCAAAATGGGGGTAACAAAATGTACAAAAATGAAGAGAATCAAATCATTATACCATCTGTCCTCTTATGTCATATGTTGTACCATGAAGTAAGGCAGATTGAGGCTGATGATTGATCCCTTTTTTAGATCAACCAAATGTCATCCTCTTTATCTCTCTATATTTTGTTCTTTTTCTGTGTTCCTTGAGCATGTCATAAATGTACAATGGTGCTGGATTGAAGTTGTTTTATGTAGATCAGTTGCCAAGCCCACTGCTTTGTTTTAGAAGTGATCTCTGCTGTCCAGATCTTTCCTGAACTATTCAAATATGGGCATTTGTATAAGGTGTGGCAAAGGTGGACAGTTTGCTCCATCCCGTACTTGCAGAATGAAGGCTTGAATTTACCAATTTGGTGAAGATAGGCCCCAAACAGCTGTGCCTGTTTTGAAGAGTTAAATAAATTATGCCAGTGAAGAGAATCTACCAAAATCACCTATTGGTTTCAGTCTGCTGCTTCTTTTCAAAAGAGGAAATGGCTCAAAATGTATTGTTTTTATGGTAAATGTGGTCCCCTGTGGCCATCTGGGCTTCAGTCCTTTGACTCATGGTGGAGTATGTCCAGGTTTCTCCAGCTGTTTGTGTCTGAACACATGAAATTTCCAAAGTTTGGGAGATGTGCTTCTCAGTTTCATCTGAACAACCAGGTGAGAGAATCTGAGGCTGGATTCGGTTCAGACAAATACAGTCATTATAAGAGATTTCTTAGTTTTGTTATGGCTATCTCATGCCGGTGTTACAGAAACAAACCAGAGGAATCTTGTGAATTTCATTGCAAACATGTGGGGTCTAAATGATTTAGCCAAAGTCTTTTCAAATCAGTGACAGCTAAGAAATCATCATTACCTGTCTTGTATGAATTCTTTTATACTGACCTGCCGAAGGGCTCAAACTCTTATGGCTGCTGCTTTGGAAAAGTAAAGTATAGTTTGAATTTTGGCATCTTATTCTGTGAAGCAGGGTAACTGAACAACAACAAACACCTAGCACAACAGTATTAAAAACACAGTATAATCAAACAGAGCAACAATGCTAAAATCAGAATAATCAAAATAACATCTTTGTCAAGAAGAAGAAAGGCAAACAGTACATAAACAGCAACAATGACAGCATCAAGTGACATTATCAATGGTGACAGCAACAAGAGCAACATCAACAACAACAACAACAACAACAACGACGACGACGACAACAACAACAACAATAACAACAACACAAGAAGAAGAGATGTGCCATGAAAAACCGAAACTGAACATCCTTTAGCCCCACCCTCACCTCCATTCCTACCCCTCCACCTCCCCACCGCATTGACCAACTCTAGATACATGCACTTACGTCTGTTAGTGCCCTGCCCTCCTCGCCCCCCCCCCCNAACCCTTCCAAAAAAAAAAACAACAACAAAAAACAAAGAGCTGAGGCGAGTGAAAAAAACATTGGATCTATCTAGTAGTCAACTATCATGCCGGGGCTCTGCCCCCTTGCGATCCCATGCAACAACAACAACAACAACAACAACAACAACAACAACAACAACAACAACAAAACAACAACAACAACAACAACAACAAACAGCAACAACAACAACTTCAGCAGTTGAAAATAACACATCCTAGAGAAGAGTAGACTAGAAAAAAAAAAAAAGAAAATGACAAACACCTGTGTACATTAAGTCCCACTCCAGAGTTTAATATAGCCTTATAAGCTCTAAGTCCACACTCAAAAAACCCAAAGATCTCAGTGCCATGCAACACTGCATATAAATATGAATAAGCGCACATGGAGCACCTGTCAAAACTTGGTATCCTGCTCGAAAGAAGTACACAGTCATGTTTTCTGTTTTCTGGATAAGAACTGAACTTGCGGCTAACAGTAATGCACAGTCGTGAAACACTGGGCTAGTGAAAGAAAAAAAGTAAAGTTATTTTGTGCAGATCTTAAAAGTGTGTGTATCTTCAGTCTGAGCTGACATCATCCTTGATTTTTGAGTTTGTAATGTGAACTCCGGATTATTTTGAGCCGTATACAAAGTGCATCGGTAATTGTAAATGAGCAAAGGAGAACCGTGTGCAGTGCTCAAACAAATATTTATGCAGAGTAAAGAAGAGTGGGGGGTAGATTGAAGATGTGAGAGAGATCATCAAAGGATCTCGGGGCTGTGGGTATAAGATACCCTTGTTTGTTTTCCTTCTCTATTCAGTCGCAATCTGACCCTCGAGCACTTTTTTTCCCGGTACAGCAAGAACAGTTTATACAACTGAACATCTTTTGGCCTCGCCCTCACCTCCATTTCTTCCCCACCACCTCTCAGCCTTGCATTGACTAACTCTAGATACATGCACTAGATTACCCAATAGGGCAGTGACAATCTCTATATTTCATCAAATTACAATTATAGTTATTACTGTACTTAACTACTAAAATAATATGTGGTATTATGCTGCTAAACTTAAAATACTACAGTCAGTATTAAGCTACTATGCAATATAAATAACAGTACTATGACAATATAATATTTTATGTTAAATTGCAGTAATATTTTTTTTATGGCATAAGATTGTAAGGAAAAAACCACCACGCTATCTGGTTCGTATAAAGAGTACTTGATTGCATTGAAGAGTTATCCTTTGAAATGATTCATTCCCCTGCATGCCTACGACATCCGGTAAGTATGCAGGGGTGGCTAACTCTTAGATGCACTCTACCTATATCACACTTAGAGTTCTCTTATGTTTTCAGTCGGCACACAGTTCGATGCTAATAGTAGAGTCAGTAGTAGAGCATCAGAGACAGTATCTCGGGGCATTAAGTCATTCAGATATATATACCCCCTCTCCCCCTCCCTCCTCCACCATGGACTTGAAAAAGAAACAAAACACACTACGCCCTGTTCCCTGTTATGCCCCCTGTCTTCCCCACCAGCTTCAACCCAGCTGTCACCGACAGTGCTTGAGCCCATGATAGCGCGATAGGTCTGGTCTGTCTCAGGAACTTCCAAAGACTTGGAGAGCGCGACACGAAAAGCGCGAAAGTACCTGAGGCTATTTATGTAATCCTAGTCTTATGTAGTCATGTATTTTCTTTTCCGTTGGTTCGAGAAATGCTACAAAGTTATAGTGACGTTCTAGCGTTCACAGGTTGCCCCTTTGCTCTCTCAGAAATCTGAGCAGGATAAAGTTTATGAGATGTCGATTTTTTTTCCCATGTTCAGACTTTAACTTTAAATCATTAAATTACACTGAAATCTGAATCATTAATAATTTTGCTAAAAGAAAACTAACGTACATTCTGTTGATGTTTGCTGTACTATCAGTGCGGATGAAAAACTCAAGATGGGAATCTTGGTCTCGCAGATGATCAGATTTTATTAGTGCAATGTTAACGAGTCGTAATATGTAGTTAAGCCTGCCTAGGCTATACTGTCGCTCTTTCCCGACAATAAAAATATCGATCAAAAATAGTGAAAAAAAAGTCCATCCTTGTACCGACAACAGCAGAATGCATGGAATTATTCCTGGAAAAGTTGTACTGCGCCTTTTACATGCATAAAAAGTACTCAGTACACGCGTACAACAATTTCAAATAGCAGCACGGAAATCATGGAAATGACTGCTTAGGATATAGCGAACTTGCAAGATGAAGAAGAAAATAGTGTGATCAAGCGAATGTGACGCCGGGAAATTCCATGCCGAACTCTCAGATTTCTCGTTACACAGCTTCGCTCTACTCTTCTGGTGAACTTGGATCACTAGTCCCTTGGCCCATGTATAATAGCCGGGCATCTAAGTTTACTTAAAGTATTTTGAAAAAAAAAAGTTACAAGGGCAAGTTTCACGCATGAAGGGTAAATGCGGAAACTGAATTTTTTTGACGTCGCAAGATCACTATATTATGAGAATGAGCAAGACCATTACTACAGACCACAACAGTGGAACAGTAGGCAACCTGGAGCCCCCATATTGGATTGGAGGCATTCAGGACGTAACTGTTGCCTAATGATTGTCGAAAAGGGAAGCTTCAAAAAAAAAAAAATGATAAGATGACAGTCAAGCTGATGTCGCCCCCATTACTGCACCAGCTAGAGCATGTTAATGTCGTGATATCTGTGATACGCAAAGAATAATACTGTGTATCTTCGTCATAAATGTCACTGTCGGTGATGGTCCGTGATTTGAATTACCACATGGATTGGTCCACGTTACGGATATCTTTGACAGGTCAACTGCTGTTTGGGCTACAGGCCCTGATTTAAGTCTGGTAAATAAATTAGGAATATTCTCTGATCTAAAACTGTAGACTACTATCCTTAGGCCTAAACTCGAATGTTGTCTGATTTAAAACGGTTGACAAATTTCCTAAGGCCTAGACTGAAGGTCTTTAAAAAAGACTTTAAAAAGTCTTTAAAATCTCCCCACATCATACTCTTCTCAAGTCGCTGATATGAAGAACTCCTGAATATATCGAGAGATGGAAAGCACAGAGAAGGTCCATGAGTCCATTTAATGGTGTCAGAAATTCCACACAGTCTCATGTCATTAGTCCCATGACTAGAGGGCGCATTGTGAGTTTATAGAGTTCATCAGAGGGTACTGGCCCTCGCCACAGAATCTTCCGCTGAAGTCATCATTGGAGAGATCCCAGACCATGACTCCACCGAATCCATTGTCTTTTATGAAGCGTACTTTCTCTTTTACACTCTCGGGGTCATCATAACCAATCCACTGATCCCCGTTAACGATGAACGGAACCCGCTGGCTCTCTATGAAATACCGGGTTGAGCTTCCAAACAAGGAGCACACCTCGTAGTATGACAGTGTGCCGCTTTCTGACGTATATCGCCCTGGCTGACCCGGACCCGCGGCTGGAGCCCCCACAGCGGTGTTGGAAGTAGACTGCAGGCGGAATGTCTTGGCATAAGTGGGTATCCCAATGACCAGCTTGCTCTTAGGGGCGCCCAAGCTTACCCAGTAGTTGGCGACCCATTCTACATTAAGCTGGGCCTCCCATGACCTCTCCCAGCTTCCTGCTTTGAGTGGACTGTTGTGTCCAGTTTTTGAATCCCACGACCCATGCAAGTCGTAGGTCATAACATTAATGAAATCAAGGGCAGCGACCATTCTGGGTACATTGTACGCTGTGTCGATGATCGCTTTGCCAGCGGACACAGCCGCAGAAAGAAGAAGTTTGGTCCCCTCAGAACTCTCAGCCTTATCAAATGCTCGTCTCAGTTCTTCCAGTACTTGTGCGTAGCGCTCTTTATCCTGAGAAGGGCTACCCCTGTTGGCTGGATATTCCCAACCCACATCCAACCCATCGAAACCTCTTGTTACCAGAAAGTCCACAGTAGTGTTCGCAAATTCCTTTCTGTTCTGTTCTGTCGACGCCATTTGTGAGAAAGACACCGAACCCATCTTCCAACCACCGACTGCCAGAAGGACCTTCAGGCCAGGACGCTCCTTTTTCAGATTGATCACTCTTGCGAAGTTTCCAATGTCACTGCCTTGAGCTTCATCTGCTTCGTCGGTGGCCACCAGCCTGTTACCGCGTAGACCGGCGAAAGCGTAGATGATGTGGGTGCATAGGTCTGGATCAATGTCATTGGGCCCGAACTTTGCTCCGACGCCGTTTCTGTAGATAGCCCAATTTGGATAATAGCACACAAGCCTGCCGCACTTTTCAGCAGATCCGGAGGCGGCGGTGGCAACAGGTTGTGGGGTTGGTCGTGTTCGTCCCCCTGCTGCAGGGATGTTTTCTGCAGGAGCGGGAGAGGGCGGATACCTGTCATGGGTACAGTCTACCAGGTAGTCCCAGTCACAGTACTGCTGTAGAGGGTTATAAAGGAGAGGTAACTGGCATGTCTTGTGGTAGGTGGCACCCAGATAACAATGATAGAAGCTGGCGCAGTAAACAGGATCGGCGTAGAGACCGTCTGCAAGCTTCTCACAGAATGCTGGATCGTAAGGCCGTCGAGTCGCGGGCTCGGTTGTGTCGTCTATTATAAAAGCAGCCGTCACGAACTCCTCAGTCGTTGGCTCAAATGGTGGCGTTGTTGTTGCTACTGGCTCGCGTAGCGGCTCCGTTGTTGCTGTCGTCGTTGTCGCTGCTGCTGTTGCTGTCGCCGTTGTTTGTGGTTCAGTGATAGGTGGTACTGGTAATGAAGAATGGACTAGCTCCGCTATCACTGGTTCTTCGGGCGCCGGTGACACGACGGGTGAAATGGAGGAGCCACTGCAGTTGACGTTGATAGGCCAGTCGCAGGTGAGGGCCTCAGGGTTGAAAACCAGTGATGGCGGACAGTCGAGATGATAAGTCAGGCCAAAGAAGCAGCTGTAATAGGTAGTGCAGTCTTCGACATCCGGGTACAATCCCGTTCCTTTTTTAAAGCAGAAATTTGGGTTGAGAGCTTGGACGACAGACAGCAACATGTAGATGGTTACTCCAAGGAACTTGAGGTGGTCCTGGAACAAAGGGTAACACAAAACATTATTTTGTCATAAGAGCGTCAAAAAACAGCAACATAGAGCATGCACTGAGCATTGAAACGGCCACGCAAACAAATCTGAGGCTTTGCTTAGACAGACTTCGAGTCTTTGTGAAAAGACTGTTGTGATTCGGTCATAACAATGATGGCATGAGGAAATAGACGCCGTTTATGTATTGTAAAACTATTTTTTTTCCGCGAAGATCAGATTTTCGCAAAAAATCGGAAATAAATTTTCGCGAAAATCTAATAGTATTTTTCTTATATGTGTGTATGGGCTTAGAAGTCTAGAGTAAATTAGATGTGACTTTACGAGGCTGTCGATAGCAGTCGGAAACCAATCGTACTACTTTTCACACCCTTTGGTTGTACACACTAGAGTCAGTTGCATAACTTTTACAGCCTATATTGTAAACTAATTAGGAAATAATTTAGCGGCACTAGATGTGAGGAAGCTGGTAAGAAACACGGGAAAGGAATGACGCGAAAGCCCTTTGAAACAAATTTTGAAGAGTTGGAACCACAAACAACGGCGACAACAACAACAGCAGCAACAACGACGACAGCAACAACAACGACGACAGCAACAACAGTGCCGCTACGCGAGCCAGTAGCAACAACAATCTTGGGAAACTCACCAAGATGTATGTGGGTTAATGTTAGGGAACGAGACAGAGCGCTTTGGAAATTCCTTGAACACTATCCCGGTAGCCTCTCTTCTTCCATGACTTCGTTTCAAATCCTAACCTTGCCCTTAGTCCTACCCTTAGCCCTAACCCAAGCAGACTCTTGAGAGTGTCTCAGGTGTGCACGAAATTGACGTCCCCGGCATTTGAAATCTTAGGTGGCGAAATATGGAGCCAAAGAGCGAGATGTAACAAAGGACAAAAATATAAAGGAATAAAAACAAACAAAAAATAGTGAGGGGGAGAAGGGAAAATGAAAGAAAAATAAACAAAAGTAACAGATCTTCTCGAGCATCATGTGCCAGCCATATAATATGAATCCATGAGCGAATCAAGAAATGGTCGGCAACTTGGAACTCATGGCAGGTTTTCGGTCACAGATAAGACATCGCACGGTGACAGCATACAAAGCTAGAACTACAACAACATCAGCAAGTCATTCTTCCGCTTCTAAATTACATATAATATAATATAATATAATATAATATAATATAATATAATATAATATAANGGGTTTAGGGGGGGGGGGTGTAGGGTAACGGTTAGGGTTGTATTAATACGTTATTCGGAATTAAAGTACTGACTGTAGTTGTAGAAGTTACCACATATGGAAATCCTTTGGCCTGTCTTTTCCCTTGACTTCATTTCAAATCCTAACCCTGCCCTTAGTCCTACCCTTACCCCTAAACCCAAGCAGGCCCCTTGAGAGAGTCTCAGGCGTGCACGAAATTGACGTCCCCGGCATTTGAAATCTTAGGTGGCGAAATATGGAGCCAAAGAGCGAGATGGAACAAAGGACAAAAATATAAAGGAATAAAAACAAACAAAAAAATAGTGAGGGGGAGAAGGGAAAATGAAAGCAGTATAAAGTAACAGATCTTCGCGAGCATCATGTGCCAGCCATATAATATGAACCCATGAGCGAATCAAGAAATGGTCGGCAACTTGGAACTCATGGCAGGTTTCCGGTCACCAGATAAGACTTACATCGCACGGTGACAGCATACAAAGCTACAACAACAATAATATCAGCAAGTCATTCTTCCGCTTCTAAAGTACATATAACCTAACCTAACCTAACCTAACCTAACCTAACCTAACCTAACCTAACCTAACCTAACCCTAACCCTAACCCTAAACCTAACCCTAACCTAACCCTAACCCTAACCCTAACCTAAACCTAACCTAACCTAACCTAACCTAACCCTAACCTAAACCTAACTTAACCTAACCTTAACCCTAACCCTAACCCTAACCCTAACCCTAACCTAACCCTAACCTAAACCTAACCTAACCTAACCTAACCTAACCTAACCTAACCTAACCTAACCTAACCTAACCTAACCACCATGACGTGTTTTGTCCTGTATTTATACAGTAATATGGATTTTTTTTTTAAAAAATAATAGTGTCCATGAAAATCACTGTCAGGCATATTCCATTCGAGAATGAATTGATATGTAACTTTTTTTTTTCAAAATTTTAAACTAGGAAATAAATAAACAATCTTACCATCTCTGTTTTGTTCTCGAGCACTCTATCTTCGCAGCTCACAGTCTTGCTTCCAAGACAGAAAATGGCACACAGAATCTTTCAGGCACACAAGTCGGTCACCAAACGATGTTCTGAATATTTCAGTGTATGCAAACGTGCCTTATATTATACCCGTACAAAAAAGGAAAAAATGAAGGAAAAAAAAAGAGATGAGTGAAGTGCCTAAGTGCACTTTTTTTGTTAAAATGAAAAAAAAAAGTTTACTGGAATTATAATTGCGCAAACTCGATTTCTACTCCTCAGCACGTAAGAATAATACCATCACTTATCGCGGGAGGACAAAAATGCATTTCCTTCTACGATGAGCGCCGTATTTTCATTCGACGGAACAAAAAAGAAATCGCGAATGTCCTTTTCACCGTAAAAAAGAAAAAAAAATTGAGTAAACAGGATTATATGACGCTTCGTATTTGCCTCGTTTACAATCCCGTAGTCTGGTTAATTCAGTGCAGAGCGGGCCCTTTTACCCAGACTCATTATCGAATGAGGAGAGCCGTTCTTACGCGATCCGCATAATTAGAATCTCTATCCTGATGAACGCGCAGTTGACTGAGATCATGTTACAGTCCACTCCGTTTATTGGCAAACACGAAAGCACGGGAAAACGTTGAGAATAAGTTGATGGTGTGTATAATGGAGACGCTACCGTTAAGATGTTTGTAATAGCTTTTTTTCTGAGAGATGATAAAAATGATGCGTTGTAGTGCGATGAAAGGATATCGACTGTAGATATTACGGATAGGTTGCTTTACAGTTAACTTCAGTAGAGTAGTCTGCCCTTGTCTCCTCATCTCCTTATCCCTTCCGAGCAGGACATCTACTGACAGTTTTTGGTCGAAGATAATCAGATATTACAAGTCCTGTCTATGATGACAGACCGTAGTTCAACACATACCACAGTAAAGATTAGGTAGAAACCAAAATTTCTGGGCATTGTTTGGTAATGTTCCATCAGCGCGCACTACCTTGAGATAAATTGATTTGCTCAGTGGTCATATAATAGTACTACAAAACTTAATAGAGGTAAAATAAACAAGAAATGTTGAACAATTTTACTTGGTGGTAAAATGGTTTTCCTTGGGAAGGGAGGCTGAAAAGATAACGACGAAAAAGATTTGATTTGATTTTTTTTTTTTACTTAAAGAATCACCACATTCTCATTCTCATCCTCATCATTATCACCCTCGACCTCTTTCATTCCTCGACCTCTTTCTTTCATTCCTCGACCTCTTTCTTTCATTCCTCGACCTCTTTCTTTCATTCCTCGACCTCTTTCATTGACCACCCACATTAGGGGTGCACCGCGGAGTAGCGACTATTACGTAATAATCCCGTGTTGGCATTCCTCTGCTGCCACCCCGGAGTAGCGACTGTATTTCTATTGTCTGAGTGAAAGCGACAGTATCGATACTTGTCGCATGAAATCGAATTACTATGCTTGAGAAAAACTCAGTTCATAATATGAGGTCGCTATTTTCATCTGTGTACTTTTATGCTGAGCAATATCTCAAGTACTATTCATCCATCGAAAAACACAACATTGCTATTTTCTTTACATGCTAAAAATACCCGATGATTCTAAAACTAACAGATTTAGAAAAAACAACTCAGCCATTCGTATACTACCGTATAAATGTAGAACCTTGACTTGAAATAATCATCTGCTCTCACAAAATGGAAACACACACAACAAGACTTGGTGCAACCAGACTTATTATAGAACAATACAGATTTCGAAGAGATAGAGCCAGTAACTAATCATTAATATGGCGTTTTGCTGAACACATATAATCATCAGTGTGAACTATCATGTGATTCTTAAACAATGGAAAAGACAGTCGCTTCTGCGCTGCGATTACTTCTTTGATCTTTTAACCACAGATGGATGAATAGTCGCTACTCCGCGGTGCACCCCACATTAGATCTTGATGGGCTGGTTCTCATCCTGTGTGTGCATTACCAATATAACACAATACCGTCAATGCTTTTCCAGCAGGGATTGAAAGGACAGAGATAGCACACACAGCAAGACGGTTATTGATGAAGGTCTTAGTGTAGGAAATGGGTAAAAGAAGGTGAAAATCCCACAAGAAACAAGCACAGCCAGCCAGCGTTGTCTTGAAAATCTTGGGCCAAAGAGTTTTTAATCCGTTTCTACACATTAGTCATAAATCCAGGGTGCAGCAGGTTCTTATATTTCAATACATCGAGGTGGATCCCACAGGTGTCGGGTTAACGCAGGGAGGTTACCGACCTTGGCTCAGCGACATCAGTGTACTCCGGGGAGATCACTCTATCCTTTATGAATGATAGAGCGCATTTCAATTTAGGTTATATTTGATTAGACTCCACTGTCGCGACAGCGGGTTGAAAGGGTCAAGGGCATAGACAACTTGATACGCATTTATTCATACCCCAAACTCCACACATGAACGCTCACCTATGCCTCTTACAGGTTCATAAATAGGCCAAATGTCCCCTCTCAGCTAGTTTTGATACAGACATCGCAAGTGCTGAGAATCAAAAGTAGAGATACTGAGAAATGATTTTTGCTCGTCATTTCCAACAGTATAACTTCATGTACCATTCTTTCAACAGCTCCTCCTCCCCTCCCCCTCCCCCCACCCCAAAAATAAAAAATCCTGAACCANCACCCCCAAAATAAAAAATCCTGAACCAAAAGCAAGCCGTCTCCAACATATCTAGCCAGCTATAATTGTTAAGAAGTTGAACGGGATTTTCGATTTCATCCCCAGCCCATTACAGTATAGTTTGAGGCGGAAATAAATCGCTCACGTCCAGTAGTTAGCTGTGTAACGTTACAACACAAGTGTTTACAATACTGTATAAAGAGATAATGGTAAACCTTTATGAGCGTCGCTCCCGAGTGAGATTAGACATCAAGCTGGTCGACTTTGCTACAGGGCAATCCGTTTAATTGCATTATTTGGTTAATTTCAACATTTTGCAGAGGACAGAGGTGAAGATAAACATCTTCTGTTGACAGTCAACTTTGCTTTACTCATGGTCTTTTCCATTCTCCCTTGGCAAGTTGCGTTTCTAATGAAGGTAACCGCTCCAGGGCTAGGTAGTAATATACCAAAACAACAACAGAAAGTTGTGATCAAGAGCAGTTGACTGTATTTACTGAGTCGGTCTCTCAACGCTACTGCCAACCTTTCTTAGGGACTGTTATAGAAAGGAACAGATTTAACTGTGGGATAGGTGGGGCATCATCATTTTAGTCACATGACCAAGGTATTAGCACTCACACGTTGATTTCTTTGCATGCTCTGTGAATGCCAGACTGTTGTTGATGAGTGGCGAGAAGCCATAATAATATTCATGATCTAACAACAGCAAGCCGAGCAGCAATATCACCATCACCACCACTGTCATCATCACCACCACCATTACCACCACCCTAACAACAACAACAACAACAACAATAACAACGACGACGACGACAACAACAACAACGACGAAGACAATAACAGCGACAACAACAACAACAACCACAACAACAAAGCGACGAGTAGTAAAAAAGTGAAAAAAAAAATAGAGGAAGAGGAGTCTAGATAAACAAAGAAGACTAGGAAAATCAGTTTAAGCAACAAGAAAAGAAGAAGAAAAAACAAAAAGGTCCATAAATAGCAAGAACAGCAAGCACGTCATCACCAGCTATTGCACAATATGATCAACAACAGCAACATCAACAACAGCAGCAGCAGCAGCTGCTTAAAGTCAATACAATAGAACATTATAATCTTCTACCTCATGAACTTGAGAAACTTGCATACTCATTGTAAAGCCCTTTACCCAAATCCTTATTTTGTTTGAAGTTACTCATAACATTGTACACCCTACAAGCTTGAAATTTTAAACTGGTGCCATGAAATTAGAGTTTGTAAGATATAGCTGAATTCAGCTTTCTGAAGAGCTAAAGAAAGTTTTTTTCGGAGGCAGCGTGGCCGTGTGGTTTGTGAGTCGTTCTCAGAAACTGAAGACGTTCAAGTCTGAGGTTTGTGTGTTTGACTCACGACCTGGGCGGTTTACGTTGTAGTGTTCTTAGGAAAGACACTTCCATTTCCTCACTCGACTCAGGTGTAAATGAGTACCTGGCTTTAGAGCTNGGGGGGGGGGGGGGGGACAAGGGCGCTGTACCGCAGGCGACCAGCAATGACTTTGTGTATTTTCATGTATGATGTGTATTATTATATGTGTTTGGAGTATGAATGAGATGTATAACATTTATGACATTGTAAAAGAATATGAATGAGATGTATAACATTGTATGACATTGTAAAAGAATTTCCCGAAGGGGTAAATAAAGTCGTACTTTTATTTTTAATTTTTTTTATTTTGCTACACTAGGCTAGCTGGGCGAACCTTTTTATTCACTTCATAGCTCTATTTTTCAGTGGCATTGCTTCGTTACCATTAACTGTCATTGCTTTCCATCTTCACACTCAGCCCATAGCAAATGCGTGGGTAGGATTGTTTGTCCTGGCTGCTGGCTAATTCAGAAAGGTGAACTGTAATTTACTTGTTGTACTTGTTGTACTGGCATGACAAAAATGTGTTAAAGATTCAGGGCTTATTCTCTGTCCACAGCAAATGTTGGTGACTGTGTCTGAACAGTGTGAACAGAAGATTATGGCTCTCAGGGAAGATGAAAGAGGAGGTAAGTCTGAGGGAAGAGAAGATGATGTCATTCCTGAGCAAGATGGAGAAACTAGTTAAACATGAAAATGAGTTCACATGATCAGAGTAACGACGGGCAAAGTGCAAAATCAGGATCAAATGACATTACATCATTTTGCTTAAGACAGATGGTGGAGATTACACAGATTATGGGAGTTTTTGCCACCCTTTATCAAGATATGAAAACAAGGAACATAAATAAGCGCTTCTAAGTAAAGGTGATTCTTAAATGATTTTGTAATTCGATCTTTCTGTATTTAACAACTAAAAATCAGATGTGTTCCATTACATGAATATATTATGTCTTCGTTTCTCTGCTTGAATTTCTTACAAATCCTTGTAATTGACAACTGTACTGCCAGCTGGCAAGGTAAATCACCCATACCAACTCGTTGCTGATAGCTCTGTATTAATATCCATTCATCTCTCCATCTGTCTCTTCATTCATCCATGCATCTGTCCATTCATCTGTCTGGCCATCTGGCTGTCTTTTCCATCGCATCTATTCCTGTATCATCCATTCATGCCTTTTCAATATTTCCACTTTTGATCCATCCATCCATCCATCCATCCATCCATCCATCCATCCATCCATCCATCCATCCAACCATCCATCCATCCATTACTAAATGACCTCAATATCTGTACTGTCATGCCTGTAGAAATGGCTGATCTAAAGAAAGAGAACAGGGATCTCTACACGAAGATCTCCAGCTTGATGAATGAACAAGAGGACTTGAAAGAGCAGGTTGGAAGATTGCAGGTGAGACCATGGTCCGGAAATAAAGATCTTCATCTTCATTATTATCATCAACCACATCATCCTTATCATCATCACCATCACCACCATCATCACCATGCTGCCCACAATAATCATCTTCACCATCTTGACCACTGTCATCTCTCC
>JAWQUT010000401.1:109466-128199 GCA_033807755.1 Ellobium chinense | reverse complement strand
GACATCAACGACCTCCGCTATCAACAAGAAGACTATCTGGCCTCCAAGAACTCAGCACAGCAAAATCAGGACACTGAGGAAGATCCAGTCATACTCAAAATAGCTCTGCAGTAAGATCATAATGCCTTGCATTCTCTTAGTCCTTGATTTTTTATACTGAACTTCCCATATTGTTACTATACTTCAAAAATGGCCTAAGTAGATTTTCATTCTCTGAGAGAAAACACATAGGAAACAGTTTTATGACAAAGCAAAAAAGAGTCAGTGTGTATCTTTGCAGCTGCAATATTGGCACGAAAACATTGGTGCAGTTTACTTATTTAACATGTCAACTTGGGCCTCAATCTCATAAACATTATAGTACTCTTATTTTAAAAAAAATCATAACGCAGTATCGAAATACTGGGGCCCATGAGATTATTCAAAGTCTTGTCGTTGATCGAAATAAGACTTAAGGGGCAGTTTGTCTATATCATATTACTGATATGATTTGAAATCTTATTGTGAGTACATTTATAAGGCAAACCATTTTTGAGTTAGTATTAATTGGCCTGAACTATAGTTGTTACGAGTGGCAGGGGTGCATTCCAATACAACAGGACAAAAATTCTGAGAAATCAGGATTGAAAACCAATTTTTCACCATAAATGTCAATTGATCTGCCTCAAGGACTAAAATCATCCACAATTACTAACATTTCACATTTGAAATTAATAGTTTTCTACATAGAAATGAGTTTACCCTTGATTTCAACAACAAACGAAACTTAGATAGCGGGTGGTCCCAGTAATTTAACAATATATCAGTTCTTACACTAATAAATAGGCCTCAGTTTGATTGGCTGCGAGACAGCTATCAATTCTCATCAAAATTAAGCTCATTTCTCTGATGGTTTCTATACTAATATGTGTCTGTTCTTCTCCATCCTTTCTCGTCATGAGTTCTATGTGTGTGTTTAATTTTGCAGAAAGTCTCGAGAGGGTGAAAAGGCAGCCACAGAGAGGCTGAATGAGATGATAGCAAACTATGGTGATGTCATTCCAAGACGAGATTTTGAACTTTTGGAGGCAAAGTATAAGGTAAGCTGCTGGTGTCTTGTCAAGAGAAAAGAATTGGATGACCATGGCAATTTGTCTAAGTGACAAGGTTGAAGATTATAGTGAATTCTGAATAGCCTATGATTTTTGTTGAAAAATATGTCATCTTCCTATCAGAAATTGAAAATAAAATAATGTCTAGACATCCCTGCACTAAATTGGATGAATTTTTATTTCAACCTATGACCATGAACGTTCTTTCTCATGTCCCATATATCATGCCTGTGACTATGGTACATCATTGTGGACTGTGATAATCAAACTGCTTAAAGAGAACAACATGTTTAAGGCAACTGCTGGTGTGAACAGGAAGTTCCATATACAGGTTTGACTGTTTTAATTTTTGTATGGGAGGTTTGGAGCAGTTTCACTTAACTTTTCATCTCTGCTTGCCACAGGAACTGGAGACGGAGAGTAATACATCTCAGGAGACCATCCAGAAACTTAAAATGGAAAACAAGTAAGCTTTACTCTTTCATATTGGTGTCTGTGTGTGTGGAAACACTAAATAATAGCCAGGCATTTCAATGACCAACTTGTTATCAATTTACTGAAACATTTAGTCATATAGTACCTTTTATAACAAAACTTGTGAAAAAATGTGAATTTCTAGACAGTGTGGCTGTCATAATCATATCACATAGCCTCAAGCAACTTTAGGTTTTAAGTCCTTGGCTTCCTGATGTGAGGTTTACACACTTTCCTGTTGTGTGTGTATAATGTTTTGAATGGGACTTAATAAGGGTAGTTGCAAAGCTGGGACATGGGAGACATGCCAAGTTGTTCTTTAGGAGAAAACTTAAATGTTAAAAATGGCTTTGAGTACAAAACTAAGGTGTGACCTGGTATTGAACAGCTGCTCAAGGTGTGGAAGATGTTTAACCCTAAGCTATGTGATATACAGTAGCACCTCATGACCATCAATCTTACAATCTTAAACTCCAAGCCTGCACGTGGTAAAGTTCTCACCCTGATTTCAAGGTTCTGTAATTATGTATTAAATTTATCTCGCACTGTTAGAACCCATGAGTTTCGATCATTTCTTTACTGAGCAAACAATAACCTTGACTAATCATGGTCAAATAGTGTGACACTTGGAACTTAATCCTCACCTGTCGATTGTAGCGGTCATTCTTTGCTGCAAGAAAGTCAGCTATTATTGCCTCTGGTCATTTACTCAAAGGTGATTGTTATCATTAACAACAGCTGTTCTGCCCACATGACCATATATATACATACACAACGCAATAAATAAAATCTGAAACTTCAGATTCATTTTAGATAACCAGGATTGAATGTGCTCTGTGTTCAGATCCACAAATGCGGGTCCCATACCCATACTGCACACAGATTTTAGTATTGTACTAACTATAGTGATAATGATATTTTGTATTCAGTTAGAAATGTAGACTTGTTTATTATGTTATCCACAAAGGTAGGTCAAAACATATAATCCTTTCCACTATGTCTCCTCAGTAATTTGCAGGAAGTTCAGAAGCAAGTTGTTCAGAAGAGGGATGAGTTTTACATTGAGCTGGAGACTCTGAAAAGGAGTTCAACACCCAGGTATTCTGATTCATGCACAGACTCAGTTGGCAAAATTACTAGTGAAATAACTGGGATGTCAGTGAGCTGAAGGAGTTTAGACAAGTTATCTCCTAAATTCACAAAAGTCATCTGCTCATATGGTATAATCTCAGTACTCCGTCAAGATGTTCTTGGGTAACTGTTGGGGTAGGTTAGGGAATTAAAGCACCTGTCTCTATTATAACTTTGATTTTAACCCTAACCCAAGCACAGAGTTCTAGGATTATACCAGATGAATGTAAGGCACTTGGAAACTGAAGTGATGAAATTTTCTGTGATTGGCCAGGGTTATTGATGCAAATCTGTTTGTAGTTGCAATTCTTGGGAACATGGAGGAAGTTGTGTTTACAAGGAGTTCCTCTCTCTTTACAAAACTGGATATTTGAGCACTAATATTGACAATATTCTTAGACAGGAAAAGTAAGTGAGAAATTTATTTTTGATGTGCATATTCAGGCAGAATTCCTTGCTTATTCCTATTACAGACCAGCCTGGGACAAATGTGCAGATTATGTGCAAGGGGGAATTGTCAGGTGGAAGGAACTCTCAGAGGGTAAAAGAAGCAATGAGTTGGTGGATGTTCTACTCAATGAAATCCAGTCTGGTGGATTTGTGGATACAGCAGGGGCAGATTACTTTGATCCACAGGCAAGTGGCTTTTGTTCTTACTGGTTCTCCCCTCCCCTCCCCCACTTCCTGAAATCAAAATCTAATTACTTCTGAAGTTTGAAAGAAAGCGGGATGAAAGTTTGAATATATATAGAGTCTGACTGCACAGGCTTCAATACTTTGCATGCGACATGACAGTGGAAAGTAAAGAAATATTGTCTGCAAATACTGTGCTAGAACAGTTCTATCTTGAATGCACTCCTTGAATGCTTCTGGAGGACATTTTTTTCTCTATGACATAGCCTTAGCATCTAGTTATTATCATTAGAGATAGTCTATAGTGAAGATGACGAAAGTCATGTCAGATGGCATCAAACATTTTGGCTGAGTTTAGTGAGCCATATGAAGTGGTGAACAGCGCATAAAAGATTTAAGAAATATTACATTATAGGTAAAGTATAATTATGAAAATGTAAAAAAAATACATACGGTAAATACTGTGGCAGTATGACTTCTCATCAAAACTTTAATATGTCATGAAGTTTCTGACATGTTTATGTGCAAAAATGTTCTCTGTTAGGGAACGGGACCAGAGGTACCTGTTTACTTACGTCATGACCAACCTGTGCGGAACAGACGTCTCAGCAAGCGAGATGCAGCCTTGTTAGTTCGAGACATTTGGAGGACCAAGTCTGCCAAGGATGCTGAGGTCAGTGGAAATGTATTCAGTGATCTGACTACCATAGAATATCATAATCTCAAAACTCACCTTCCTGACAATATGCATCCTTGTTGTATCATAATATTTCACAACGAAAGGGACTATATTGGTCTTCTCTTCAAAATGACTGTTTTCCATCTTTATGATCTGCTTTTCAATACTAATGTCATGACTAAATAGTTTTGTAAAATTGCAAAAGCCATTAATCGTCGAAGTGTGGGAGCTGGTTCTGGTCACTTTGTTTGTTAAATACATGGAGAAAATTCGTTTTCACATTGTGACTTGATTCTCATAAACATTTTGTGTCATACAGAGGACGGATGGCACAAGACAGAATATGGGCGAGTTCTTGTATGAGTATCTGAAATCTCGGTTCCCCCTGGACCAAATTGTCATTGAGTGGGGCTACAACCTGCATGATGCCTGTCAGAGATACGCTCATGATGATGTCATTGGACTTTTCTGGAAGGTTCTCAATGAAGAGGTAAGCTTGTCCTTCATATTTTAAATAGTGTCAAGTTTTGTGAACAGCTTTCATTTGTCATACTGCCAATCATTTTGTGGCCTATGTTTATATACCTGGTAATCAAGATGGGCATAGAAGGTGATTGGATCTTCTAATATTGAATTTCTGCTGGTAGTGGAAATCAAAAGCACAGTTATTTCTGTGCAAGATACATATGGTTTTGTGGATGAATGGTAAGTAATAGTAGATGAATTTGAGTTTTTAGGTGAAATTGATTTTCTATAGTGTAAAATTGTTTTTTGACGGTGAGTTTCTCAGATTTTTACTTTTGTGTGGGAATGCCCCTTTGCAGTTTCAGATGACTCTAATTTGGGCCAGAACAGAACCAGGGTCTTTCCTTGTCTTTTAATATTTGAAACATAAGAAACAAATGATTGTGGTCACATTAGACAAGTGATCACATATATTTGTTATTTTATGATATAATATGGTGCAAATGTGTGTAGAGCAGTATGTTAATTTTACCAACATAAAACAAGTTTAGACAGGTGATCACCATATTCAGGTTAAATAAAATGGAATAAATGAATGGTTACGCTGGATACGTCTGTTTTTGTGATGTGTGGAGGGGAGTGAGATGGAAGTTACCGGGATCAAATATGTGGATCATGAATCATCATCAATATTATCTGCCTGTCCCACATTTGCATTATCAATTTCTTTTTTCATAAATCATGATCACAGGCAGACGAAGAGATTTACCACAGTCAACTGCACACCATTCATGGACTTCTGACCAAGATGACCAAACTTGATGCAGATCAGGGCAATGTAGGCACACTAAGTCCAGAAGATTTCCGCAAGTGTTTGGTGGAATACTTCCAGCTTCCTGAAGAAGGTGAAGAAGACACTACACTGTCCTTGTTGATGAAATCTGCCAATATTGAACTGGAAGTTGGGGAAGATCAACCAATGGATTACAAGAGTTTGTTTACGGAGGTAAATTAAAAAAAAAAATTTTTTTAAAAGTTTTACTAGAGATTTTGTTCACAAAATTGTAAGTTTTCAATTCTTGGGGTGGAGAGTTTCTTATTAGCAGCATCAAATTTCAAAATTTGATTGAGAAAGTTTGTTTACAAATATGAAATGTTGGGTCAAGGAGTTTGCTTATGAAAATGGAATCCTTTTGAAATTTGGACTTATGTGTCTGTCCATCAAGATACAACTTAAAAGAAGTTGAGCTGTGGATTTTGTTTCCAGAGGTGCCATTTTTTTAATCTTTAGGCAAAATGGCTTGTATGCCTCTCCAAGTCTGGAATAGTCTGATGTGGGTGTGAATACAGCTTGTGTTTCCTTGCTGTGTTGTCAGAATGAGTGATTACTAACTGATGATTGCTTTGCAGGATGATGAAGGAAAAACGGGTCCATTCCTGGATGAAGTGAAGAAATTAATGAAGACACAGAAAGAGACATATGCTAACGACATCAAGGACACCTTAGGAACAACCAAGTGAGTGTCCCTTTAATTTCTTTGATAAAGATAACGTTTAGTTCTTGAAATATGCATCCCCTAGTCTTCACAAGGACTTTGTATTCAAATAAAAGGCAAATGAGGCATTCTAAACAAATTGTAGGATGTTTAAAGGGTGCAAACCTGCACAAATGAATCATGTCGGTTTGGTACATCAGTCACATACTATAGGCTAAGAGCAAGCATTTGCAAAACTTCTTAGGCAGTGTTTAGAACAGGCAGCCTCTGGTTTTGTCCTTATACCATAAGATTTTTTTGGTTTTTTTTTTTTGAACTTTGTCACTTAGGATTATAGAACAGGGGCTTAGTGAGGAGTCTGGACATTGCAACAGTAGATATCACAAACAGGAAGTGGGATTTTCATCCAATAGAGGACAAGTCAAAAAAATTGGTTTTAGAGGAAAGCTGAGTTAAGCATTTCTTGTTTTAAGCCCATAATGGAGATTTTGCCATCATGCTGAGATTATCTTCAATTTAACATTTCGGCTAAATAAATAATAACCCAGGCCTTGCACAATAAGTAGGGGACAAGTCAGATGATTAAAAAAGAAAGAGTTTGTTGCCAGAAAAAGAGAGAGACGAAATAGAGATGGATGGATGAGATGGGATGGGATGGGATGGGATGGGATGGATGGACAGATAGATGAAGAGAGCAGAGAGAGAGAGAGAGAGAGAGAGAGAGAGAGAGAGAGAGAAATGAGATTGATATACAGATGACTATGTTTTGGTAAAATGGTGCCCTGTGGACTGTCAAGGAAGGAGGGGAAGGAGGTTACAACTTTCTCTGGCCTAGGGTTTCGTGGAACCTAAATCTGTCTGTGATCCCAGAAGTGTCCTCTTCAACATGTGGTACAATGTACATCGTATCAATATACACAGTTCAAACTTACACAAGGATTTCGCTCCATCACTCACTTGTAGTCACAAATTGTTCATATCTTGGGCATATTGGTCTATGCATGTACATGGACATGTTTGCGATTGAAGATTTTAATATATATAATGGTCCAGCTGCCCAGAACACACAAAATGTGTGCCACTTCCTTTGCCATTTCCTTTGGGTGTATCAGTGGGAAGCATTTCTGGTGTGTGAAACTAAATGCTGGAGAGAAGATGCAGAACATCATGGTGCACAACTTACATTTATTTGCTCATTCTAGCTGTGCAGTGTGCTTTCAGCTTACAACACCCTGCATTGCAGGGTTCCCAGGTTAGTTTGTGTCATGATATTCTTCCCTGTCCTCCCCAGCCCTGTGTCAACAGATGAATTGATGCGGGCCATCTCTATGACAGACCCATCAATTGATAATGAAAAAATGCAAATGTATCTGGCATGGGCCTTCAAGACAACCATCAAGGATCTGCCAGATGCCAACCCTATGGAGCAGTCAGTCATCTTGGAAAGACTGGCAAATGGGAATTTGTCTAGAATTGGAGCACGGATGTAGTAAAGGGAAACATGTTATTTTCACATTCATAGGTTTAGGCAGATCACCTATCTCAAAGATAGGCAGAGTGCAAACAACTCAATTTTTTTTGTGCTTTCTACAATACTGTACACCAGTTACACACAAAAAAAGGAAAGGCAAGTAACAAAGTATTGGTTCAAGAAAACAACACCAAAGTATTTTGCCTAGCTCATAAGATTTCAACTGCACTACCTAAGGCCCTATGTCTTGAATACAGTAAAATTGCTTAGCTCAGCTCCTGAGGGCAAAATTGAAGCAGGTTCTTTCCTCCTCTGAAAATCTCACTAAAATTGAGATAGATGATCAGCCTATGGCAGTTAAAAAACATTGCATCGTGTTGGTGGTACAAATATGTACTGACACAACATCTGATTCAGCATTTTCTAAATTTACCTCAGTATTTGAAAGAAAAGTTGGTCTACTTATTACCACTCTTATTGTTAAAACAACTACTGCTTAACACAATTCTCCACTTAGCACATTCCCATTCAACAATCCCAAGTGCTTTGTTTCTTATTACAAAATGCGAGAGCTAACCCAAAATTTCTGATATCAGAATTCCTCCGTAGTTAAAACTATGTAAAAAATATAGAGATTCAGATCATGAGCAAGGAAGAATGTTCAAATATAGGCTGATAGAATGTTTGGAGGTGTGTGAGGGAACTGAGAAATAAGATAGATATAGGCATATTAGCTCAGATACACAGTCTGATCTCTGTAGCAGCTGCACAGATTTAAGACAGAAGTTACTCAGGTCATTGTAATCTGTGAAGCTGAACAGGGTTTTTCACTTTCCCTGAATAGACTTCCCACCAGAATAAAAAAGTATGTAGAAGATTTGTACAAAGTGATTCTGCACCGAACACATTCATCTAGGAAAAATAATAATGGAAAAATAATAATAATAACAACAGCATATGAGGCAACAGGTCTTTTGACTAGTTAGAATGAGATTTACTTCTCTAAATTAGGAACTGAGAAATCGGGCTTTGAGGGTGATCAGGGCCTTCAAAGATATCAGAGTTTTGTTAGGTTGTGGAAATAGGTAGTGTAATAATTTCTGTACAAGGATGTATGAAATTTTCCGAGCAAAAATAGTAAGGAACTGGGCAAATTACAGATTTTGTGAAGAGGCATATATGGCTTTTGTAATGAGAAATTGTTCTTTGTGATTTTACTGTAATTTTGCCATTGTATGGGGGTGATCCTCTGCCACTCTAGAAAGCTATGTCTTGGATCAGAACAGTGCCAGTTCAGATTTTGTTTCACAAAATCAAAAATACACAAAATACATGCTGGTATGATATTAATAACTTAATGAACTAAAAAAGTTACACGAGCCTTATTTTGAACGGCTGCAAGACATATTTGAAGCAGACTAGGCAAAATAGTATTGTGGTTGTGGGTACTTTGTTGATTAGATCTGTCGATTCACATTTTGAATTTCTGAAGTTTGTGCAGGCACCTTCTAATAGACACTGCTTTACAGCATTGGTATATGTTTCATATAACTTTTGTCAAAGCATGGAAGTCCTTGTGCATTTTTGTTTAGTTTGTGATATCTGAGTGTATCTCTGGGGATTGCATAAAATGCTCAAGGGAAAGAAATAATTTAACATTACTGTGAACAACGAATTCAATATTTTTGCCCATCTTAGCACTTGGGCTTGCTCAAAGAAAGAATTTTTAAAACTTTACTGTTGCAAGTTTCTTGACCTTTAGGGTAGACAACTCTGAATTTGAGTATATGACATGGTTATCAGTCTGGATTATCCCCATTTTACATTGTGGGGAAAGTTGTGGCTTAATAGAGGTCTGATTTCTGAGGTCAGCTGTTTGTTGGTGATGGAGTCTGATCATAGCATTGTTCACCTAAAGCATTTGAATGGGGATGCCTAGAATAGTAAAGAAATTGCTGCAAGCTAAAATATTGTACCACATATGTTTCAGTGTAGAAGCATGGATGAATACTGTAGGCCTACTTTCTTCATTCAGGGTTTTGTGTAGTTACTGTTTCATGCCATGAGAAATCGTTATCATGGAGGTCCACAAACGGTGGAGGAAGTCTTTGTAAGTGTGAAACACTAAGAGCAAAATGGCGCTCTCAGTCATGACAGTGACAGAGTAAATGTACTTACTGTGGTCTGTATGCCAGAAAATAAAAGCACAGTATGTGGATGTTGTATAGCTACTTTCCTCCTCAGGTTTGATATAAGCTGCAGTAAATGGAACCAGTGATCTGCCCTTAATCTCATTCTTGACCATAGTTTAGACTTAATTACAGCAAACAAGTTTTTGCCATTTCATTGGTCTTCAACTCCTGACTTCACATGCATTTAGTCTGGTCAGCAGAGGCAGAAAATTGTACTCTCTCGATTTCAGTTGAATGGAAATGCCTGGAATTGATCAGTATGTATATGTTGTACCATATGTTTCAATGGAAAAACTTTGATTAGTCAAGGAATTGATCTGTATAGTTATGTGTTGTACTATGCCTATACAGGTATCCTCTTTCACTGTAGAATTATCTTTGAACTTCAAAAGGCAGAAACAAGCTGTGATATATATGTGACATAATTTTATCATCTTCTTGTGAACCTTAGTAAATACCTTAACGGCATTATTATATCATTATGTATGTCATGTTTGTATGATTTATGTCATCATATTTCAATAAATTGATGAATGAGCTGTTTGAGGTTGTATAAATTTGTTATGTTTTGGCTTTGAATGGCAGAGAAAGAATTTGTCTTGAAACAAGTTGCAACAGTAAGTGGAAAGTCTCGCGGGTGCACAGTCAAAATCCGACGGAATGACAGATGCTTAAATTCTGGATGACATGACAGATATTATATGGAACAGTCAGATGAATTTTGTCTGTGCAGAGTTTGGAGGAGAGTTATGTTACATTACCAAACAAAGTGCTGGAGAGTTAAAAATAGTTAAAATATATGATATGGAGCAGTTAAAATAGCAACCCAAACTCTCGTCTCATTTACTGGAGCCTAAATGTTGTTTTATTTAAGCCTGTCAGTGGGCACTCATAAAATCTGATCTATCTTTCATTATCTAATATCATGTTGCTAACATGATAGTACACTTTACTGGCACAGATCACACAGATGAAGACACTGCTTCTAATGAAACTCATCATAAAAAGTAACTTCCCAACATGTATATGGATTTCAAGAGCTACAATATTAAAAGTTAAGTCATCTTCCCTGAAGTCTTTATTTAAGATAATATTTATTGCCAGCTTTAAATGTAAGCACACTGGGCAAGACACAGGAAGCAGGCTATTAATTATAGTTTGCTAGCTGCAAGGCGGGAAGTGTAGACAGGCACTCTCTCTCTCTCTCTTTCTCTCTCTCTCTCTCTCTCTCTCTCTCTCTCTGCACATGCCTGAGACTTTTGGGTAGCGATCTCCACTTGCCGAACCAGGCGCAGTTCTTGATGAGATGAAAAATGGCGTGGAGTTCTTAAGTTTGTTAGTTATTCCACTTTTACCCTAAATCTGATGCTGTCTTTGCTGGGACTATCAGTTTTGGAAGTATATTATTTATATGTGTCTAGTTTTCCTTTCTTCCGTCTATTTCTGTTCAGCAAGGGGATGCTACTCCAGCAATTCCCAGGCAATGGCTCACTGAACTAGCCCTCCTACACACACACATCCTCCTATTGGCTTGAATAAGTGATGGCAGTGTTATATGCAAGCCGTCATGTTTCTGTTTCCTTTCTTTCACTCTAGTCTCTTTAGCCTGCTCTTTTTTGTGTAGCATATGCACTCTGTCATGCCCCTGGCAAGACTATTATGAACACCATGACAGAAGAACACCGGAGAAAGAAAAGAAAACTCAGATGGGTTGATTAATAATACGGTTTGTTTTATGATACATGATTTTGGGAAATGTACAAGATTGACAGTAACACATAGATCTCTCCCAAAATTCTCATTTGTGCAAGATAGTTAATATTCATTTGCATAGTTCTGTTTGTCAAGTTCAGCACCCAACTGTAATAAAATGAAATTCGATTCAAAAGTCCCTAGACTGTACAGATGATTGCTTTGGGACTAAGCCAAAGTTCCACCTTCCTTCGTCACTTTTGAAGGTGAGAGTCAGCACTTAAATTCCAGCGCAGCTGCCAAGCTTAGAAGAATCCCTGGAAGTCTTCATGTGTCAGCCTGTCATTGACAATCTGGATGCGTCTAGGCAGGCAGCAGTGCTGAAATCATCGTGCTGACTCCCAGATTGTCTACTTTGAAGATTATGAAGGAATATAGCATCTAGAGTAAATGCATGAGTACTTGTAGGCACAGTAGGCTCTTTTGAACCGTACCTTGCACTGGTGATTGAGTTTAATAGTAATAATGCAGTACATCTAGATGAAAGAATCGACTGCAATACTGAATGATGGGTCTGAAGATTGGAAGAATTTGTAAGTTTTATTGGTGAACATGAGATTTCAGCTAATGGATTAGATGAACATTTCACTTTGATTATAGCTTGAGAATACTGATTAGAAGGCAAGGACCTTGTTGGACAGATGTTTGAACGTATCTTAAATTTCAAACTTTTCTTCCAACACAAACAAAAGATCTTTGATTGAGACCAGATACGCTTTGATGAGGAAATTGCATTGGATTTGCAAAATGGTATGAAATTATATAAGAGAAACTGATCTGGAGCACTAAGGAATAAGCGATGCACAGATCTGTTGCTGGTCAAGGCTGCTTTTGCTTCAAGTTGAACTTTTATAGTTTCAAGTGACGCTGTTGAATACTTGACCCATCAGATGCGCACATGGTAAGATTTTGTCTTGATGTGGTAAACTGGCAATTTGCACTGATCAATTGGAGCAGTGCTTTGCTCATGTAATGGAATTTAAAGTAGCCCATTTACACTCTGACTGAATGACATATTTCAGTTTTGCACGTGATCATACTGTTTCTATCATGCTATGGTTAAATCTTGCATTTAAATAATAAGAACCTCACTAGGTTCAACCAATGGAAGTCTGTGTTGCCTTAGTGAGATGCTAGACTATATCTTAGTATGACACTAATATAATGTCTGTAAACTTAGGACCTGAAATCAGGTGGGAAAATCATAATCCTTCAGGGGGACTTTCATGAGGGGGGAAAGTTTTGCATTTTGGAATTACCAGGTTTCACTTCAGCATAGTGGATTATCTAGTCTGTGTGTTGTTTACTCTTTAACTGGTCTTTCTAAGACGGATTGCGTGTTTTACCATGTGAAGACTTTCATGTGCTTACCCTTCCCAACAGAGCAGTCCAAGATATACATACATACACATCTGTGAAACTTTCAAAAGCTAAATTTACTGAAAACCAGATCGAGAGTAAATGGAGAGCGCCCCGGTTGGGGCACAGGGAGCGAAGGCTCAGAGTTTGTTTTTGCAGTTTGCACTTATTTGAAATTAAATGGGGCCAGCTTGTGGATAATATTTTTAAAGTGCACTGGTATTCAACTGGATGAAGTAAACATCTGAAATTCTAACCAGTTCTCCCATAATCAGCGAAACAATGAATATCTTCCCTTTGATATAAAAACAGCTGCCTGCAGACTTTTTTTTCATATGCCACTGCGGTAATCATGTGAATGACAATGTAACCCGCTACCCTCGATGTACTGATTTCAGTAAATTTACTGAAGAATTTCACCACAACTTACAAAAAGCAAACAGTCTAGTAATAGGCCTATATATATTTCACAACCATAGTAAGGATTTCCTGTGTCAGAGGCATATCCTCATTTTGTTTCCTTGTTGCAAGATACCAACATACCATTACTTTGTTAGGTAGGTGTTTATTGCAGTCTTGCACCAAAGTAAACAGGATAATCTGGTCGTATATCTACAATTTCTGAATATACTGTACATTATGGGCGACAATAATAAATAAGCCCTCTCAATAATGAAATGGCATAAAAAAGCGTTTTTGTTTGCAATTCAGAGTGAATATGAATCATAGGTGACTTCATGAATCCACTTAATCGCAATCAACATAATCCAGCCTTTGGCATTCTGGCAACATTTCTCTGAGAACAGCATTAATACTGTCGAATATCAACAGCACATATAATCACATCTCTTCTTAATCGCAACCTTTTCTGTGCCATTGTGGAGTTACCATTAACCGGAATCAATCGAATATTCAGATCACTTTTCCCAGCTCTAAGTAGAGTTCCTTTCAACTCTGAGAAGAGCTCATTTTATCTTTATGCCAACATATTATCAACAACTGGATCTACTGGACAAAAGCAGTCACCTGCAGTAACTTTGATCCAAAGACTTCATCCTCTTGAAGTTTTGGAATAGTCAATGAGCGCACATACTTTCAGAGCCAAACCCTTGCTTGACACATGCACTTTCAAATCATCATTATTTTTAGAAAATGGTCCAAGTCAGTTTTAACACTTCTGAAAGAATGCAGGGGAAATATTTTTATGTCAAACCAAATAACAGTCTGCGCGTCTCTTTGCAGCTCCAATCTTAGTGGAAAGTTATTGCCAGATTTCAATTTTTTAAACATTTCAATATAGGCTTTGATCTCTTAAACAACATAATATAAACCTTATTCAAAAATGGCCTAAGTGACTTAGACTATTTTCGAAGCATAGTGACAAAATCTGGATGCACCCGCTTGAACATTAAAAAAATATGAAGGAAAACATCACCGGCCATAGAGTCTAGAAGGATCTAGATGAAATGATTTAGTACAGGGATGCCCAATGCCGGAGGATTTCTTTTGAGAATATGGCTATAACGCACTTTTACATATTACTGATGTTGTATTATTTTGCAGGACAGTGAACAATCTAAATCATTTCTAAAATCCTTCAGTAACTTTCGGGCCATAATTTGGGCCATTGGTGGGACATATTATGCTCCAGGGACATCCCTGGTTTAGCATTTCTGAATAAATGTAAATTACAGTGTAATTTGAAATTCTCAGTGTGCGGAAAGGCATTCTTTCTCTTAGCAATAAATTCTGAAGTTAAAATGTGGATGCATTAGCTTGCAAAGTTTCCTGTGCTTTGAAGACAAACATAGAGAGAATGTTCAGTCTTGAAAGATCTTCAGAAAACGCTTTAAAGCAGCAGATTCATGCTATTCACAAGATGGATTCTCCATTTATAAGACTAGCTGACAGTCTCTAACACTCTTGCCAGATTTTTCGGGCTGTGTTAGTCTATGTACTTGCCAGGTGGCACAACTTCAAATATCAGCTGAGTCCACATGGTGACGTAATCTGTAGACCAGTAGAAATATAGTTAAAGAAATATGATTAATCTCAGTAACAGATGTGTCGGAGAGAAGGAATCATAGTGATAAATGAGTCAGTTTCTAAACATATGGATAACTCTGTGTGCGTGTGTGCGCGCGTAAGTGTGTGTGTGTGTGTGTGTGTGTGTGTGTGTGTGTGTGTGTGTGTGTGTGTGCAGGGAGTGAGTGAGTGAGTGAGCGAGTGAGTGAGTGAGTGAGTGAATGAGTGAGTGAGTGAGTCAGCCAGTCAGTCAGTGAATGAGCAGTTTATGAGACAGTTATTGAGTCAATCAATAGGTGAGGAGGGTAAAAGGATGAGGAGGGAGAGAAGAGTATTTTACCAAGAGGCATAGAAGCCTGACTTGTAATTTATTCTTATAAAGAATAGTTTATAATCTTTTATTTAAAAAGGGGGGGGGGGTTGAGGTTGGGATTTGATCATGTGCTTGACTGATAATGTGCATTTACACTTCATTCAAAGATGTACTCACCAAATCCTGGAATTTTCAGCTTGAAATGAACAAAAGGGAAGTAGAAAATGGCCCCGCCCACTATAAATATTGTGGCATAGAGGAATTCTATGGCGGGATCTTGCACGATAGGGGCTATCACCAGGTAGATGGAGATCAACACCATTAGTATGGGTATTGGCAAGGGTACCTGAAGGGTAAAGAGGTGAATCAGCTAAATCTACAACTACTGCACTCACTGGCAAGTCCTCGATGACATGGGAAAAGTTATAATAAAAGAAAGTTGTGATTGTCCGACGACCATAATATCTTTAATATAGATGGAAAGGAAAGAAGTAATGAAAGATAAATGATTAATGGGAGGGAAGGAGGGAGAAATGGATGCTGGAAAATAGATGGATGGATGGATGGATGGATGGATGGATGGATGGATGGATGGATGGATGGATAGAGAGATAAAGGGATGGTTTAATGGAGGTAATGATGAACGGATGGATGAATGAGTGTACGGAAAGAGAGGGAGTAGGAGTTGAAAAGACAAGGAAGCAAGTAAGAAATTTGGCAGGTAGACAAACAGACAAGTAAAGAACATGATCATAATAATGCTATATGGACAACTGGAATAATGAATGAGATACTGGTTGAAGGAAAGAATCAAGGGAGGGAATGCATTAATGAATGGATAATGATGTAATATTTCCAGCTTTAAATGAAATAAAAAAAAATGCTACACAAAAAAAAATCAAATAATCAATAAATCAAAAAATCAAATCAATAAAATCAAAGATGGGTTGTATGTTCTTGCCTTGTACGGACGAGGAGCATCAGGTTTTTTAATTCTGAACCAGAGCAGTGCAGAGAAGGTCATGCCATAGAACACCCAGGCGGTGAAACTGAAGAAATCGATCAGACTGGAAATATCACCGATGAGAACGAAGATGATAGCGATGGTCAGCTGAGGAAAGTAGACATTGTGAAGCAAGATTAGATTAGAAACATCACTAAGGAGAACAAAACTGATATAGAACAGAACAGAACAGAACAGAACAGACTTCCGGTGGACTTTGTCAAGATGGCGGATGTGTTTTTCGTAGTTTCTCCGATGGCAGCGCTGCAGGTGAAATTATAAGGTTATTTGCAATTTCTAAAGGTAAGGCGACAGTGACAGGTGAACCTGAAAGTGAAGAGATCAGGTGCACACTCTTATTTTTGATTTTGCAGGCAGTGTGATTGTTTTTTAGCCTGTCTTTTGTTGCAGCCTTTTTTTTTCACCTTTTTGAAGCAGTCTCGCCTGTTTACAAACTATACAGAAAGCTGAGTTACTGTACATTGTAGGCTCGCCGCTTTGCATACGTGGAAGTTAACACAGCAGGTTGAGCTTACGAGGTTGAGGTACGATGTCAATATTGGTTAATTAAATTGTTAATAAATATGCAAAGGCAAATACTGAAATTGTGCAGGTAGATAGAGACACTGCTGGAAGATATATCAACGTGCAAATAAAAGTAAATGACAAAAAAACACAGATAATAAATGTATATGCTCCTAACATACCGGAAGAGAAAAAAACAGTACTTCAGAAATTTAAATACAAAAATGAACGAGCTAACAAGTGTTGAAGGACAAACAGTGATATACGGGGATCTGAACTGTGCGCTGAGTGAACTTGATAGAGCAAGCAGGCAGGGATGGAAGAGACGAATTACTGGAAGTAATGCAAACATATGAAATGGAGGATGTATGGAGAAGAAGGAACACTGCTAAAAAAAAATGTACACTTTTATAAGAGGCATAAATAAGTCAAGAATTGACTATACACTTATGCATAAAAGTATGGAGCGTACAATTTCAAATGTGGACATTGAGAACTGTCCATTCACTAAGGAAGACCACGTTGGAGCCCCTACTACAAACAAGTGAAGTAATAAAAGGAGAAGGACTATGGAAAATGAACGTCGCAAGTTTAAATGATCAAAACTTTAAAAACATCTTCCTTGCTTTTTGGGAAATATGGAGTAAAAAGATTCAAGATTACAGCTGCGTGAAAGCCTGGTGGGAGGCAATAAACGTAAAAATAAAAGAAATATCACAAGAGTTGGGAGATTAAGGAAACGACAAGAAGATAAAATAAAGAAACTTGAGGACACAGTAAGGACTGGCAAGCTTGCAGGAAGGGAAGATACTGAAGAAGTAGAAGAAGAAATAAAAGCATACTACGACAGGAAAACAGACGCTGCGAGAATTCGAGCACGGGTGAAGTGGCATGAGGAAGGAGAAAAGTCTTCAAAATATTTTCTCAACTTAGAAAAAAGACATATTGCAGACAAATCATGGACAAAAATAAAAATTGGAGAAAATGAATATACAGATGACATGGACCAAATAATGAAAGAACAAGTCAAATTTTATGAAAAACTCTTCCAAAGTGAAGGCATCGATAAAAATGAAGCTGATAAATTAGGCCTATTGCAAAAAAAAAATTAACGAAGAGCAAAAGGAAAAATGTGAGACAAAAGTTAGCCTACTGAAGATGAAATCAAAAGGATTGTAAATGTACTTAAAAAGAACAAATCACCAGGTAGCGATGGAATCCCAAACGAATTCTATACGACCTATTGGGAAACAATAAAAAATGAAATAACACTGTTGATTACGGAGATTTTTGAAACTGGTGAGCTGTCAGAGACGCAAAGCTACGGAATTGTAACACTTTTATATAAAAATGGAGAGAGAGAAGATATTAAAAACTGGAGACCAATTACTCTCTTGAACTCGGATTACAAAATTGTCGCAAAATAATTGCCCATCGATTGAAAGAAGTCGTCCCAGATATCATACTGTACACCCCGACCAAAAAGGATTTGTTAAAGACAGGAGTGTACATGAAACTATCAGACTGATCCAAGACATCATCCATCATGGAGAGGAGTACAACAAAGGAGGTGCCATTTTATTCTTAGACCAGGCCAAAGCATTCGATAGAGTTGAGTGGGAATGGCTGAATATGTGTATAAAAAAATTTAATTTTGGTCTGCAGATGCAGAAATGGATCCATATGTTATTTAAAGACTCTAAAAATAGCATTTTAACAAATGGAATCGTCTCTAGGAAGTTTCCTTTGAGCAGATCGGTGAGACAAGGATGCCCTGTGGCGCCCATCCTATATATCATGCAAGCAGAACCTCTGGCAGCAACTATCAGAGCGTCATCAGTAATTGAAGGAATTAAACTACCCCGCCCAACGAACTGCAATCACGACACAGATCAAGTACCAGAAGCTAGAATCAGTATGTTCGCCGACGACTCACAACTATATACCAGTGATGAAAACTATAACAGAATATCTTGATGTTCTGGAAGTATATAGCAAAGCTTCAGGAGCAAAAATCAACTTAGAAAAAACCAAAGGTTTGAAATATGGGCCATGGAAGAGAAGGAAAAAGATTGAAGACATTATAAATTGGGAAAGTACAAAAGTTAAAGCCCTTGGAATTGT
>JAWQUT010000401.1:96537-106908 GCA_033807755.1 Ellobium chinense | reverse complement strand
TGACTCTTGAAAGCTTTATTTTTGGCAACCAGCATAGCTTTCAATTCTTTTGACACCCAAGGTTTGTTATTAGAATAAATAGTAACTTTTTTCCTGGGCGAGACAACGTCATGACAAAAAAGAATATATGCATTGACTGTCTCTGTGAGTTCGTCTAAGGTGGTGCACGAGTCAACAAAAACGTTCCAGTTGGTAGAGTCAAAACAACCCTGTAAGGCCAAAATAGCGTCGTCTGTCCACGTGTTGACATACTTGGTGACGGGTTTTTCCCTTTTGTATTTGGGTGTATATTTAGGTGTTAGGCGAATGTTGTTATGATCGCTCTCACCAAGTGGGGGGAGGGCTGTACATGTGTAGGCCCTCTCAATATTGCTGTAACACATGTCAAGTGTTCGATTTAGGCGTGTCGGGCAGGTAACGTGTTGGTGGTAATGAGGCAGTATGTCGTCTAAGGCACAGTTGTTGAAGTCGCCGAGTATCAAACGTACTGAGTCAGGTCCTTTCGTCTCTTGGTCACTTAGGCAATCAGTGATATGATCGACTGCTTGCTGTGTGTTAGCAGAGGGAGGAATGTAGACCACATTGACATAGATGCTTGTAAATTCTCTAGGTATATAATAGGGTCTCAACTGTACACTCAGAAGCTCAATGAAAGACAAATTCAAAAAAGAAATCCAACAGGAAATATGGACTTTTTTATGGAATGGAAAGAGACACCTGGTTGCAAAAGAAACCTGTAAGAAAACCCAACTTGAAGGAGGACTTGGAATGGTCGATGTCGAAGAAATGGAAACAAAGGCGAGGGTGTCCCTTATGTACAAGTTGATTCATGCCAAACATGAAACATGGAATCTCCTCGCCAAGCGATACATACAAGCCTCGATATGGCCTTTGATACCGACTACTTTTTACCCAATTGCTCAGACACAGGGGATGAAATAAAGCAGAATATGCCCACAGTTTACAAGGAATGCCTTATGAAATGGTCAATTTCAAAAAAAAGTTATTGAAAAACACAAGTACACATGCATAAAGAGGAAGTTCTTGCAGAAAAGCTATATGGGAATTGTGAAATAAAGCATGGGAGAAAACCTATCTTTTATCGGCACTGGGCAAGAAGTGGTATAAAGACGATAGGAGACATATATGGAACAGACAGGAAAATACGTTTATTGAACCACAAGTCCTTTTGAGCAAGCTGATAGACAAACGGAACTGGATTGCAGAATACGCCATTGTTAAAAAAGCAATTCCACAGAAATGGATCAATCTGCTGCAAGGGAGAGAAGAAGAACAAAGACCTCAAACAAATGACCGAGTTGCTTTCTCCATTGATAGCAACCTATTCATTCTTCAAAACGGTAAATGTATAAAACAAAATAAGTTCAATAAAGTACTGACAAAACATGCTGTTCTTGTCAACACCTGTAAATTACCTCCAGTGCCTAAATACCAGTCCAAATGGGAAGAGAGATTGAATATTAGAATAAACTGGAAAGGGATATGGAAATTCTGTACAAATACTAAATTTTCAAATAATGTTAGACAATTCCTATTCAAGCAAATCCATAATGGACTTAGCACCGAAGGAATTTTACAAAAAAATGAACCTGTCAGTCGATGGTAAATGTAATTTGTGCAAGAAGGAGACAGAGTCACAAGTGCATTTATTTTACGAATGTGAAATATCAATAACTGCATGGAAAACTATCCAAAATCTTATAAATAAAACACTGGAACGTATGAAAAAATCATATCGTTTCACAATAACCAAACAAGCGGCATGCCTACTGTGGCTTCATGAGGAAATAGACAAAGAAACCGAGACGGGTGTAAATATTGTCTTACTGCTGCGAAGTTTTCCATATGGAAAAACAGAAATGATTCTAAGTTCAACAAGAAAATTGTCAATGAAACTAGTTTTACATCCATGGCAATGACGCACCTTAGGACATACATGTCTTTGAAAAAAAAAAGTGTCCTTAACCCTTTTGTGGCGACACTTGCAGCGCTGTTGTCGGAGACGCCGTCAGCAGGCCACAGAGTAACTTCTTGACAGGGCTTAAATCTTTGCATGAATAGGCAATTTGATAGCAAACGTGGTACAATATCAATCACAGGGGGTGTGGAATTAACTATAACAATAATAATTAGGGCAAAAGTTTATTTATTTATTTATTCATTTATTTATTATTCATTTTATTTATTTATTGCATTTAGACTGCAGAATTAACAATAACATGCATAGTTTTTTTATTTTTTATTTTTAGAATTATTATCTATTTATTTTGGAAATTTCAACTCTTATATATGTGTTATCTATTTATTTTGGAAATTTCAACTCTTATATATGTGTTATCTATTTATTTATTTATTTATTTTAATAATTAATTACTTTTCTTTTCATTTATTTACTTATTTATTTATTTATATATTAGTTATTTAGTTATATATATTTATTTATTTAATTATTTATTATCAATTCACTCATCAACAAGAACTGAATAATAAGCAGTCAGCTGAAAAGAGCAACAAAAATGTAATGCAGACGAAGAAAAAGGGCAGGTCATGAAGCCACACAAGACAGAAAATGGGGTTACACTCCACCGCGAGGTGAAGGCCAGGCGGTGCTTTATGAGTGGCCACGAGCTGTAGGCACCCATCCCTAAGTCATGCTGATAAAATTCGTTCTTTCTTTCTTTATTTACTTATTTATTTATTTATCTATATTTTTTATCATTAACAGTCACCACTCGGCCCCCTTGTGATTTTTGGGAAATTTTTGTAAAACGGTGACATCACTAATACATTAACAAGGTGGCTCCCTGTTTGGAGCTGGGTAAGCGGGATGAGCTCCGCCCTTGATTCTAGAAATAGGTCGAGGGTTAATAGAACTACTAAAAAGCATGATTAAATATTTAGATCTTTGTAACAATTAACTAACCTTTAAATAAAGAAAAGGAAAGAAAAAAAAACTTAAAATGGAAGTTCTAACAACGCTAACAAAGGTACCACAAAATTAAGGAGCTCGGGCCAAAACATAAAAAAAAGAACAGAACAAAACAGAACAGAACAGAACAGAACAGAACAGAATAGAATAGAGTTCTGCACTGAAATGTTATACAATGTATGTATATATGTATGCATACACGTCCACGCCATTAAATACAATAACAAAGCCGTAGTTAATCGCTGCAGAACAGGACGCCATCTGGCTAAGTTTGGTGTCTGCTACAACATGTATCCTCACATCTGGGATTTTTAAAAAAAAAATGTTCATTTTAAATTAGGAAGCTTGTAACAATAAACCTTGATGTCACTGACTTTCACAACTACTCAGAAACAGTCTGAGAGTATCAGATATTACTCTGAATGTAATTCAAGAATCTGACTAGCTGTTTTTATTCACCTATTACAAGGATCTGACTCGCTGTTTTTATTCACCTATTACAAGGATCTGACTCGATGTTTTTATTCACCTATTACAAGGATCTGACTCGCTGTTTTTATTCACCTATTATCCTAAGAATTATCATGATTATGTAGGTGGGCCAGGCTACACAGTGAACCATTTGCCCAGGAATCTCTGGAGTACAGTCCCTTGCTGAAAAAGAGAGCCAGAACTAGCCCCAGCTAGGGTGACATCCTTTCTTTGAATATATCGGTTGAAGTATTAAACTGAAGAGTGAAAAGAGCCAACTCCTCTTTTCGCCTAAGCAAGAGCCGCACATAGTTTGGTCAGCATGAGATCCTCAAGTGTGAGCCACTGACAGTGTGAAGACCGCAAGTGGGTGTGTGGTGACTTCTTTATGTACTGGTACCCGAGACCTCCGCTCGGGGACCGCATGCCACCTCCTTTACGGTTACTAAGAGATGTTCCCTCTGCCTTCACCCCAGTCTTACCGTGAAAACCATTGAAGGCAATGGCGTCAGTTGCTTCACGTTGATGAAACTGAAAACTTCTGGGAAGTTGCCATCTCGAGCAGCAGCGAATACAGATCTAGGACATAACAATAATTGTTGCTGGTGAAAACTGTGATTTTGAACATAATCATGAAACAAAACCAACATTGTATATCATACTCCTAAAACCAATCTCTATATACAATTATGTTTGCCGGGCTGTCAAGCTACTGATCTGCCCTTGGTTGTGTGGGGATGTACTTGAGTGCGTACAAGCGAGTGTAACATGTGCATGAGAGGAGGATGAATACAAAGAAACTTCAATGAGTACCCATTTAATAAGTATACGTTGTTGATATATGAATTTATATTCACAAATCCATTCTTTCAGTTTATTCATCAGGTAGACCTCAAAATGAAGTATACATGAATAATGTGCGTATATTTTGTCCATGTAACAAAGACACATTGATTACCAAGNTTATGGAATGCGATAACAGCCTTGTGTTTTTCATAACCTCTCGAATGGAATAAAAGAGCCAATTTGCTTACTTAAGGAAGCCTGAATACCCTATAAATAGTAGACAATATTAGTGAACTGGAACGAGGAAACAGACATAACATGATCAAAATCCGGCTATTGCGTACCTTCCTCCTGAGAAAGCGGTGGCGTTGGTGGAGCCAAATGTGGAGATCATGACTGATAAAGGCATTATGATGGCAGCAGCGTGAAGTACTCGGTCTCCCCACAGCTGCCAGTGAAGGAAACAGATGAAAGTACATAATCAAACCCAGTGAGTACATAATCAAACCCAGTAAGTACGCAATCAAACCCAAAGAGTACATAATCAAACCAAGTGAGTACATAATCAAACCCAGTAAGTACGTAATCAAACCCAATGAGTACATAATCAAACCCGGTAAGTACGTAAAAAAAAATCAAACCCAGTGAGTACATAATCAAACCCAGTAAGTACGTAATCAAACCCAAAGAGTACATAATCAAACCAAGTGAGTACATAATCAAACCCAGTAAGTACGTAATCAAATCCAAAGAGTACATAATCAAACCCAGTGAGTACATAATCAAACCCAGTAAGTACGTAATCAAACCCAATGCGTACATAATCAAACCCAGTAAGTACGTAATCAAACCCAATGAGTACATAATCAAACCCAGTAAGTACGTAAACAAACCCAATGAGTACATAATCAAACCCAGTAAGTACATAATCAAACCCAGTAAGTACATAATCAAACCCAGTAAGTACGTAATCAAACCCAGTAAGTACATAATCAAACCCAGTATGTACGTAATCAAACCCAGTGAGTACATAATCAAACCCATTACCAAAAAAAGAAAAAAAAACTACAATCTGTTTAATTCAAAATGCATCCACAACAATATCGTGAAAGCTGTCAAAGCCAAATACTTTTCATGAAGCACCTTCTCTCTGGTAAAAAAACAAATGTTGAAATAGTACATGAAATCCAAGGTGAGCGCCCCAAACCATTAGCATTAATATTAACTGTTCTGCAATTATGTTTTTGTCCTATGTATACTTGAATATGTCTCCTGTTAGAATGCTGATATGGTTATTCCGCTTGTTCGAGTCTTTATCCATTCTCCTGATTGTCTATTTATTTATTTATTCATTTATCTATTTATTAGCAATATTGCTTTTTATAACGTCTATCCATTTGTCTGCTCTGACAGAAGGAGCAGCCAAACTCTTCGCTGGATCCTTGGCTGAGAGGCTGAGCATAATGGGTGTATGAGGGTAGAGTGAAATGTTTGTGCTTCTTACTTTCTCTCTCTGAAGAATAGCCTGGTATTTAAATAAATATCTGGATATCTACCCCAATGAATATCAACGTTTTATTGTATATTGCACTACAGTTGTGATGGATTTTTTTCCCCCAACATAATTATATTACATGAATGTTCCCTGAGTGCAAGGGAGGCAATTAGCCACCTAAATAACACCAGTAACCACAACTACCACCATCCAATAACCATCATTACCATCACTATCATTACTACCACCACCACTCCTACCACCTACCACGGCCACAGCGTTGGCATCCAACAGTTCCTGTTTTGTCATCACCGTTAGGTAGCCGATGTTGGTGAGGACGTAGATAATGATGACGCTAATGACACTGATGATGTTGGCCCTGGGCAGGTTTCTGCAAGGATCACAATAATATAATGCCAATAAAGCTCTTACTGAAACATATTAGAAAGTTTTTATTTTCACGCTCCGATCTCTTACGGATTATTATGGCAGAGGTAGCCATGGAACAAATATGGCATTTCCTGGTGTTACGACCGTGTGGCACATTATGAACTGGTTGTAAAATTCACATCTAATTATTGTAATTCGTAACATGCAGTATGGTCATTTCACCAGAATACTCCCAACATAACGGTCTGTAAGAGATCACAATTGGAAAATAAAATATCTCTATTACTTGGCAGTCCCACTGTTAAAAAAAAAAGAGAAAATAATTAACAACAACAACAACAACAACAACAACAACGACAGTAATGACAACAACTACTACTATTATTACAGCAGCTACTATTACAGCTACAAGTACTACTTCAACACCACTACAAATACTACTACATGACTACTACAACATTACTACTACTACTTCAATTCCTACTACTACTACTACAACACTATAACTACTACTACTACTATTCCTACACCACTACTACTACTACTACCAGGGGCGTAGCGTAATGGTAGTCAAATAGTCACTGACTACCACTTGAAAAAGGAAGGCCTCATAAGATGTTAAAGAGAAAAAAAAAAAGCAGAAAATAATTGAAATAAAAAATGCCAGCCCTCATCAGCCTTTATGAATTCGCAGCTTAGACTGACCAAAAACATGAAAAGCGCTGTGCAAGTCATCTCACATTTTTGACTATAACAGGCAACTCCTAGGGCCGCACGTCTTCTACCTTACTAGTACTATATCAAAAGAACGACAATAGCACCCTGACTGAGCCCCAAACGCAGCCCAGCTTGGCTAGCCAAGTAGTCACTTTGGAAATTTGACTACATAGGTTAACTCGCTGGCAGCGTCTCTTGTACTGGATTGTACGCAAAAATTCATCACGCGAACCCAGACTGAGCCCCAAAGACAATCCCGGATAGTGTTAAAATGTCCATGCCTGTAGGCAAAAATCAAAATGCCTACGGAAGCTAAACGAGGTCAGATGGCTCTCTCTTTACCCATTGGCCAAAGTGGTATGAGGTCGTGCGTGTTAGCTAAGACTTGCATCATCTCCGTGCCACGTTTGCCAGACCTAGCTCTTTTGGAGCCAAATACCAGATATTTGTCTTTAAAAAAGCTCTTGGTTCTCAAATGACTAATTTGCTCTTTCGTTATTGTTGGCTCCAGCATAATTCAGGTTAATATTAACAAATTTTTAAAAAATACATCTACTTCTCTCAAAATGGTATTTCATATGATCAGGCTTCTGTCATAGTTGTCCGATGAACACAGATTTAAAAAATGACCCCTGTGTCCATTTAACACTCAGTTCTTAGTCACTCTGGTTTATGTAGAAAGATTAATGATAACTATAATATCCACGTATATTCAGTAAACGAACAGTTTGTAGAAAATTTAGTCAAATCCTGACTCCAATAGGCCCATTTCGGAGGTGGTTTGGCTCTTTTCCGGCATTTTTTCGCATGCGATTTGGCTTCAGCTCGGAAAAAAAATCTGACAACCCTGGTCGGTACCTCTAACATAGGTCTAGACTAGATCTTGGTCTGAGGCTAGACCCTAGATAATTTTAGACTGTGTGTTTTGGCAAGATGAATTCAGTGAACCCCGTAACAAGCGTGGCTGTTGTTGTGAAAGCTGTTGTTGCCTGCAAGCTCTCTTTTAGATTCTCATGAAGAAAAGTAAAATAGACTAGTCACGTTCAACTATGACTATGAACCAGACACGAACATCAAATATGATATTCCTAGCCATGGAAGTAAAGCTGATCATTACAACTATTCCTTCAACGACACCGCCATAATAATTTTGCCCACATGAAAGACGTGTCAAGGAGTAAACGTTAAGTGAGTACAGTTATTACAGTGCTGTTATTGTTGAGTTAGTTGATGTTATTTTTGTTGTGACTGTTGTCACGATACTTTACTGATGTTATCATGCACTCTTGGCATAGATAGTGAAGCAAATATTTATAGCAAAATACGTCGTTTGTTTACCGCACTTTTACCTAATAAAATGTAGGGTGACCAAAAGGCAACAGTGTGATAATTTGCGCAGCCAATGTGCAGATTTGCCTACCTAGTTTCGGCCTCCACGCTACGCCCCTGACTACTACAATCACTACTACTACTACTACTACTACTACTACTACTACTATGACTGCTCCACAGTCGACCAAAGCTAATCCATCAGTACAATCAGGCGAGAAAGTAAGAGTGTGAGATTTCGGGTCAATGTGATGACAAACTTATATCACTTGTGCATTAGATATTACGAGTATAACACAGTCACTTACTTGCCAGGTTCTCTCAGTTCTTCTGTGACGTAATTCAAATTGTTCCTTTATGAAGAAAGAAACGAAAGAAAACTGTTATTGTATTTTGGGCAAACACTGGACTCTTGGTAGTATGGACACAGGAAAAAAAAAAGAAGAATGAATGGGGGCATGAATGGAAAAACTGAGAAAAAAAGAGGAGAAAACAAATAGATGAAGTTTGGGACGGTGAGAAATGACTGGGTTGAACCATTGCCGGGGAATTTCTGGAGTGGTGTCCCTTGCTGTGCTGAACAACGAGACGAAGAAGGGAGTAGTAAGCATATAAACTTCAAACTCGATAGCCCCAGTGAGGGCGACGTCCTTTTCTAGTGAATATCGTTTGAAGGTTCAGCAAACTGTTGTCAAGAGCGCCAACTCCTTTCTTCGTCTTACCAAGAACTGCACTTTGTTCAGCCTGTGTGGGATCACCTACTGCTACCGGAGTTCACTGGCACATGGAGGAAGTCACCCCGCCTCGTCTGCACTCTCCCTACCTTTCCACGGGTCTACAGAGGGAAGAGAGGAAGGAAGAAAGGAAGGAAGGAAGGAAGGAAGGAAGGAAGGAAGGTATTGATAGAATGACGGAGAATTATGGGATGGACAGATCGAGTAAGAAAAGAGAAAGCCAAATGAAATACACAACAGGATGAAACGGAGAGACGGATGAAGACCTAATTTTTCTTTATCTCTCCAACAGAGATTTCATCAAGATAAATGACCTGTTTGCTACACTGAACTCTTTGACCTTTGTGTGTGTGAAGACGTATGCATAAGATGGGGACAGGTTTTCCAGTGTCTTGCATGCCATAGGTACATAGTTGTGTCTGTACTCGTTTTCAGGTGTAAGGGTGTGTGCAGGGTGTGTGTGTGTGCAGGGTGTGTGTGCAAGGTGTGTGTGCAGGGTGTGTATGCAAAGTGTGTGTGCAGGGTGTGTGTGCAAGGTGTGTGTGCAGGGTGTGTGTGCAAGGTGTGTGTGCAGGGTGTGTGCATATCATGAGCACCAGTCATAACTGATACATTTAGGAAGTGAAGTTTTTGAACCCCTGGCGTCTAAACGAAAGTGTTGTGTAACCACAGACATGAAAGTTATGTCTTCTCTTCTCTTCTCATCTGGTTTCGTCAGGTCTCGTCTCATAATCTTATCTCATCTCATCTCATCCAATCTTATCTTACGAGAGTGTTTCGCCTATTGCTCTTACCATCCGTCATATGCCCAGAGAGCGTCATAGAAGGCCAGGGCAATAGTGGACGGCTCAGACACGGACCCTTCAAAGCCTGTGGCAACTTCACTGGTGTTCCCTAACATAAAGACCATGAAGTCGAGTGAGATGGGGGAGAGAGAGAAGGAAAAAGAGAGTGTGAGAGAGAGAGAGAGAGAGAGAGAGANGAGAGAGAGAGAGAGAGAGAGAGAGAGAGAGAGAGAGAGAGAGAGAAGGGAAGAAATAAAAAGCGCTGATATCATAATAGCACCATCGCATTACCAGCCTCCTTTTTTTAATCATCATCATCATTATCATCATTATTATCATCATATAAGAATTTAAAAAAAATTAAGAACTTTAAAACAGACGTAAAAAGGTAGGTCTTCACAGATAAAAAAAAGTAAATTTATTGACGCAAATTTTCAATTTAAAAAGATCTTCATCAGGCATAAAAATTGTTCTCATCATCATCATCATCATATCATCATCATCCTATCATCATCATCATCATCATCATCATCATCATCATCATCATCATCATCATCAACGTCAACAGCAACAGTGATAAACAAGCACCAGAAACATACCTAACGTTATCTCTTCCTCTTACAAGCATCACTATAATCTCCACAACAACACAAACACATGATAGGCCTAGTGTAACTCACCTTGTGCCATCTTGACGATACCTCCGACGATAAT
>JAWQUT010000401.1:74928-87571 GCA_033807755.1 Ellobium chinense | reverse complement strand
ACACACACACACACACACACACACACACACACACACACACACACACACACACACACACACACACACACACACACACACACACGATAGTCATCGAAAGAAACTTGAGAATTCAAAACCGGGGAGTTTATCTCTCAAATATCTCATTTCAACTCATGCATGTCGTGCGTGCAAGACAGTGATAGAAAATGGCGGAACATGAATGTCATAGAGTCGTCAGCTGACACAGGGTGTCTGCTGTATTGCCGGAGAATACATTTTATGCTGAAGCGTTTCCGAGTGGAGACCTCTTCGTTTACGTGATTGGAGTAATGCACCACCAAAACTAATGCATTTACACTTTGGCCTACAATCTTTGACATCCAAAGAGAGCTGGGCTATATGTGTTTGGCCCTCCCCCACCAAACCCACCCCCTTCCACAGGTATAACTACAGAGGTCAAAAGAAGCGGCCCTTTTATTCCGTGGGCGGTGCTTCGGAGATTCTAAGCAACGAATGGGTGGTTGTCTCTAGCCGTGTCCTCCTTCCATGCAATGCGTCGATAAACCGTTCCACTAACGAATTTGAAACTGTAGATAGTGGCCACCATTGTTGCAGAGCTCCTTCTTCCACTACAACTCAAAAACTTCCGCTCCGCCCGGTTCCCGGACACTTGGCCACTTATTTTGGATCATTTGCACTGAACGTGCCTCGGTGTGCAACTTTGGTGCAGCTATCTTTGGATTTGAATGGAAGATTGCACGCCAAAGTGTAAAATAGTGCACTAATTATGGTGATACATTACCCTAGGCTTGTGAATATGGAGTTGTGCTGCTTAGATTTTACTAGTGAGATAGACAGGAAACTCTCTTAGTTGGAGAGGGAGGCAACAGAGGATCTTTGGAGGAAAACAGTCCCGTCTAACGAGTGTTTCGGCCCTTTGACATTTTGACATTCTAAAGGTTCAGGCACTTATAAGAAGGCCAAATCACTTATTTTGTACAACCCAGTTCATCCGCTAATAGGCCTATATAAAATCACCCTTTTTTGGGGCCCTGCCAACCAATGTCAGAGTATAGAATTATGCAAAAAGACCTGTGATCTGGACAAAGCTTCCAATTCTAAAGTCTTGAGGTGGAATTTGAGCCTTGTAGATGTGAAAAATAAAGTGTGATAGGCCTAGACTATGTTTTAGCACGCAGGCAAACTTTGCCGAATGAAAAATTGGAGAATAAATCAGGAGACGAGGTGAATATTTTTGGAAGAGATTTGAGAAAAATGTTATTTGATGACTCCCCTCTCCCACCCCTCTTTTTTTTCTTCCACTTAAAAGATCGGACTAAAAATGTACTTTAACCTCCATGGGAAAAATATTCCCAAATCACAGTAGAATTTGAAGAATAACACATTAATTTTGTTTATACAGCTGAAAGAAGAAAAAAACTATAACCTGAAGGGGTTGAGCCACACTTGTGTCGTGACTCCGATGCGTCCATCATGTTAATCTTTTTCCCCGCCTCGGGAAAACCCGCAACCTTCAGTTTCTTAATTCCTTGCTGCATATCTTCACTGCCACCGTGGAGCCATGGTGAAAGTTGCAGAACCCAAATTAATGAGACCATTCTGAATGCTGTTTTGTCAAAAGGAAAAATGACTGAGGGAAAAAAACTCCTTCTGGCAGACCCAAGATTACAAGTCACCATCTAGGAGGTCGTTGTGCCATTAACAGTAAATCTACACCACACTATAGAAAAGGAACTTTCGGGCTTGTATTCTGCCTTTGTATGAAAAAAAAGGCCGTACATGTCAAATTAGGTTAAATTCACCTTTTGGCACATTTTGTATGGAGCTTGTTGTTCTCCGTGTTACCATCTGTTCCGACTTTTTGAGATAGCTGATCGTATGTGCCACTGCTGAATTGATAAACGAGATGTTCTTCGCGAAAGTTTTTTTTTCGTTTCGCTTAAAAGTGTTATTCTTGCTCATACGGTCATTTTTCGTTAAGCGGCAGTATTTTCTGCATATATTTAGATTATGGAAATACCCACCTCCTCCTCTCGTCAAACATATTCACGGAACCCCCACCCATCAAAACATTCACGGATGATCTTGCAGAGACTTCATGTATGAGTTATGAGGTTTGTTATCTGTGAGTTGCTGTAAATAATATAATAACTGAATAAACACGTGATGGCTTGCTCTTGTCAGAAAAAAAAAAGTTAGATATGAACAATAAAAAAGATGTGGCAAGTTAGAAATCAACAATTAAAAAAGATGTGCCCAAATATATGTCAACTTAATGTGCATACCAAACTTTATAGGATCATAATACATGAAGAATAGTCGTTGTAAAACGCACATGTCTGAAATCAAGGACTGGAGCTCGACTTAGGCTATGGCGGAGAAGAACGATGGAAGAAAATAAACAAAGAACAGAAGACATCACAATACCCGTCATTGTGTGAAAGGTGTATGTCAGTAAGAAAATAAAGCTAATAAATGTCACTCACATTCAAATTATTGCAATTTGCTGTGCCGCCCTATGAGTTTGAAAATCACTGGTGGCTCGAACTTGGTTGCGTTTGTTTGATCCCTGCAGTCTGACGAAATGACAAGCCACGTCTTTTCCTTGGCAAAGGAGGTATCAGGGGTACAGTTTTGGTTGATAAGCGCCAGTCACAGTGAGGATGGAAGCACAAAGCTAAACGTTTGCTATAAATGTGACGTCTTTCGGATCACCGGAAGAGAACACTCATCCAGGGTTTCAAATTTGTTAGTGGAACGTCTTATCAATACCTCTTGTCGGAGGAGGATGTGGCAAGACTCGACGGTATTTTGTATGCTAATGAGTGAGGCAAAGACAAAAGTAAAGCAAACACCACTCGCAAATCAGAGCATTATTTTCTACCTTTTCCGCATTAGTCACAGCTTTCATGACTTGCCTAGAGGCTAATACTTCCTTTGCTGAGGATAGGGTGTGGCTTGAGCCTTTTCGGCAAATTGCAGGAACCAAAATAAAGGCCGGAATGTCGAGTTATGAGTTTGACTCTAAGGTTACAGCCCTCTCACATGGCATAAAGCTGAGCTGCCCTAGATCTGAATATATCATTACATTCAACATTCACACAGAATATCATTTACATATTACATTCGCAAAATGAATGGTATCCAAAAAAATAAAAAAGGGCCCGACGCATATATAAGTTTATAAAGGTTAGGCTAACGTAGGCTTCCTGATTTTGAATTACAAGCTGAACAGGTTTATCGAAGGATAAAGTTTATTTCTTGGGGTCTAGAAGAGAACACAAAGGTCTTNATAGGGTGTGGCTTGAGCCTTTTCGGCAAATTGCAAGAACCAAAATAAAGGCCGGAATGTCGAGTTATGAGTTTGACTCTAAGGTTACAGCCCTCTCACATGACATAAAGCTGAGCTGCCCCAGATCTGAATATACCGTTACATTCAACATTCATACAGAATATCATTTACATATTACATTCGCAAAATGAATGGTTTCCAAAAAAAAAAAAAAAGGCCCGACGCATATATAAGTTTATAAAGGTTAGGCTAACGTAGGCTTCCTGATTTTGAATTACAAGCTGAACAGGTTTATCGAATGATAACGTTTATTTCTTGGGGTCTAGAAGAGAACACAAAGGTCTTTCATGGATTTAAATGCCCAGGGCGAGTGGTGTGTTTTTTCCTTTGTGTGTCTTGAAGGGGGNGGGGGGGGGGGGGGGGGGGTGAGGAGGAGGGGAAAAGGAGGAGTAAGAATGACCTTTTGCCTAAAGTCGTTTAATGTATTTATACCCGGTAGTAAATAACTTTGAGAGTGACGATCCTTTCAGCTTTCTTATTTACTGTATCTCAGGTGGGTATGGTATAAATTCGGATCGAGGCCAATCCATGGGACATGGGATGTTGTAGTCGGGGATGACGAGTCTGGGGGTGGGGGGTGGGGGGTGGAAGGAAAGTGTTGTTAGCGAAGTTGGAAAACAGCCAAGGAAAGAAGAGGAGAAGATAAAGAGGAAGAGGAGGAAAGGAGGAGCAAAAGAGGACAGAGGAAGAGGAAGAAGAGGAAGAAGAAGAGGGAATAACAGAAAAAAAAAGACTAGACAATGCAGTCTACGGGGACAGAAAGGGAGGATAATGAGGAACGAGGGGTCGGAAAATCAAAAACGAGGAGCAGAGGAAGTGAACGATAAAAAAATAGAAAAAATAGGAAAAGGAGAAAATGATGATGAAGAAACAATGCGGGTAAGCTGACACTGCCAAGTATGAGATATTGTATAATTATAAGGAGGGAAAGGGTCGACAGTGATCCTGAATTAAGACTAGATCATAAGTTATAGAAATACAACCCTCCTTCCACACCAACACATGCAATGATCCAACCCCATCAAAACGTTCACGGCTGTTCATGCGGAGACTTCATGCATAAGGCATGATTATCTGAATCGCTATCTGGTATAAAAACTGGCAAGGTTGCTCTTGTCCCCAGATAATTTACAACTGAACAATAGTAAAGATGTACCTAACCTTATGTCTACTTAATTTGCATACCCAACTTTAGATGATTATTATACCCGTAGGAAAAGGGCTGCGTGATTTTTCTTTCAGAAGCCGTTCTGCAGCCTAGTTTCAAAATAATATATAGGATCCAGATATAGCCCACAAGTGTAGGGTGTTTCCAAAAAAAGAGCAACTGAGGCTACAACTTTTTTTACTTCCTAACTCGCAAATCTTCAAGATTCTCCACAGTGTAATATCCACCCAAAATGAATTTGAGTGGTATAAAAATAATCAATACTCATTCATAAATTTTACCAGGAAATAATATTTCATAAAGCATCATGAAAATCACCTTGCTTCAAACATTGCGCTCAAAATGTTGGAAAAATTAATTCATCTACGTGGGGCATGCTTCACATGGTTTCAAACAAAACAGATCAGTGTTTTAAAATTTCACTTTTACTTTGGTGAAAACAGCAATGGAGTATTCATGTATTCAGTGAAAATCATTTGGATTTCATAATCACAGCGAAAGCTCTGGTTGTAAAGATCTCTTCTCCTTATAACAGCTGTCATTAATGAACGAACGTGGCCTTTTTGGGCACTGCAAATTTAATTTAGTCCCTCTAGAAAGCTGGAGTAATAACGTTATTCAGAAATCTTTTAAGAAATCTTCACTATGCACTTAAAGCAACAATATGCATCATAGTTGGAGATAGATTTAGAACATATGCCAGAATATGCCTGGAAAGATGAGAGGAACATTTAGAGTCTGTAATGTGAATATTATAATTTCCAGTTTTTTTTAAAGATAAGATAAGATAAGATAAGATAAGATAAGATAAGATAAGATAAACTTTATTAATCCTTCCGGAAATTTGTCGTGAACAAGTGCACAATTCAGTATTATTATATTAACAAACAATACATCAATAGTGAACTCTGGTAGACTATAAAACTAACATACAATGTCATACTGACTCATAATACGGAAACATAACACACACACATACACACCGCACACATACTCACGCACACACACATCCGTACACNATATAAACAATTAACTGACCATTGCGGAAGTTCATGTGAAGTATAACTTTGGACCATTTTAATGAATTCACTCCACTAAAAATATGCACGTCATTTTAATGGATTGTGATTTTCGATGCAAATTTCAAATTCATGTTGCCTGGTCACCTTTTAGGACCAACTGTTGACCAGTTTCATCCCAAACAAATTGCTTTAAATTTTCCTCATTTAAGACTTTTGAAAATTTTCTTGAGTTTCCTTCAAGTTATTCAGAAAAAAGGTTGAAGCTTTTTTTTTTTTTGTTAAACATCCTGCATTTATCACTTTCAATAATATAAAGTGAAGAGTTCAGAATGCTGAAAGAAAAAGGAGAGAGAGGATAACTCTTGTCGATAAAATGAAAATACTGGAAAAAGACTTAAGACACCATGTCACTTCTCTGCTCTCTTCCTACCTCAACCGTCACTCCGTGTCCACAACTGAGCTGTTTGTTAATCCTGCACTTCCTGTTAAGTGCTTCTGAACTCAACTACTCAGGGTTGACAGTCATGTCTCGTATTAAAATCTGGATAAAATGATAACAGTTTTTAATAGCGAGACTGCCCAGGTATTGATTTAGAGAAATAAAAAAAAGAAGCAACGTACGTAAACAAAGATAACTCCGTTACGAGTCAAGTTTAGACAGGTTTTCAAGTTATGGCACTGTGACATCTCACTGACACTAAGGATGTTAAAGATAGACATGAAAAAGAAAAATATAGTGTTATTTCTACTTGTATCCTGTAAATCATTACATGAGATTTTACAGTAATACTTAATCATGGAAAAAAGATATCTTTTTTATGGCTGCATCAAATAAACATCTCGACTGGACTTTCATTTATTCACTAACGGCTTGTGATGCGACAAAGTGTCCGAGACATTGCTAATATAAAAAAAAAAAGACAACCCGTAAAAGTTCACTATTATTGCTGAAAATAACATCCCACTGCCATCATTGTAAGTCGGAAACACGGATGAATGTCGAATGAATGCGAGGATTTTGGTTGACTTGGATCGGCACGTGACATCAGTGAACATGTATCTCTGGGCCTACTGCTGTTGATCTGTACGAAAACAAGTCCATCACTTCATAGCAACTCTATAAATTATCCTAATTGTAAGTTACATTACTTGATAGTTACAAAAGGCCGTAAATATGCATCCCGCAACTCTAGTAATGCAAAAGGTTGGAAAATTTGAGGGCTACTCGTGGTGAGAGTGGGGGTGAGATGAGGAAAAAGGAGGAGAGGGGTCCGTTGGTCGGAGACCAGCAGGATCATAAGATATCATGCATAGAAATTAAATATGGTTCTGTCCAGATTTGACACAAAATTTTTGAAAAAATACATAGTGGATTTATTTAAAAAAAAAAAACTGTCAGTGTTCCGTGTCTGGCACTTTTTCAAGACTAACAATTAAGACAAGAAACGTATAAAGAAAAGCAAGTGACAAGAACCTGAGAGCCAGAAATAGAAACAGATAAAGAACCAATCAGCGACCATACATACATTTATTATTTTTGTGATGATACAGTAGTAGGAAATGACTCTCTGGTGAAGTTATAGCCCCTGATTTAATTGTTAAAAATATAAGGACAGGACAATAAATCTATTAAAATTTAGTATGTCCTTCTGAATAAAGTGGCAGATTTATAGGCCATAGTTTAAAATTAGAACAATAAACTTGAGCTTGGTACCGGTTGTCTTATCAGCCTCATTCATGCTGGGTTGATTTGTTACCAAACAGAAAAAAAGTCTCGTCTTGACAAGGACAGGTCAGCAAATTCTTCTAAGTGACCCATGGTAGAACAAAGTCATTTTTGTTTGTGTTTACGTGTTTTGCTAATAAACAAGAAAATATGATCCAGACAAGGAGGACTCATATTTTTGCTCTTAGATGAATTGCGAATAAGAAAACATTGTTGATTATTTGTAGAGCAGTCCTTGTCGTAATACCTGGTGATGTGCCATGTAGACATATTATCATAAGAATGGCATAAAAGACATAATGAACTCCGAAAAAACGTTTGGTATATGCTTCCTTTTCAACATTTACATACATTCAAGTTGTGGAAAATCTTTTTTTTTTTTCCAGAGACTTTAATGTTCCAAACGGACATATTTGGAGGATTCTCCTTGCATACCAACCAGCAGAACGAAATGATTATGCAAGGTGAGATAAGATAAACAAAAAAGTAGGTGAAGTTAACGTCTGGCTGTATTTCCATGCAATGGTCAACATTATTAGCAGGGATAAGAGCACTTTAGAGATGAAGAGAACATGTAGCCGTGGATANACAGGACAATAAATCTATTAAAATTTAGTATGTCCTCCTGAATAAAGTGGCAGATTTATAGGCCATATTATATGTTCAAAATCAGAACAATAAACTTGAGCTTGGTACCGGTTGTCTTATCAGCCTCATTAATGCTGAGTTGATTTGTTACCAAACAGAAAAAAAGTCTCGTCTTGACAAGGACAGGTCAGCAAATTCTTCTAAGTGACCCACGGTAGAACAAAGTCATTTTTGCTTGTGTTTACGTGTTTTGCTAATAAACAGAAAATATGATCCAGACAAGGAGGACTCATTTTTGCTTTTAGATGAACTTTCGGATAAAAAAAACAGTGTTGATATTTGTAGAGCAGTCCTTGTCGTAATACCTGGTGATGCGACATATAGATATATTATCATAAGAATAAACAGAAAATATGATCCAGACAAGGAGGACTCATTTTTGCTTTTAGATGAACTTTCGGATAAAAAAAACAGTGTTGATATTTGTAGAGCAGTCCTTGTCGTAATACCTGGTGATGCGACATATAGATATATTATCATAAGAATGGCATAAAAGACATAATGAACTCCGAAAAATCTTTTGGTATATGCTTCCTTTTCAACATTTACATACATTCAGATTGTGGAAAAATCTTTTTTTTTTTTCAGGGACTTTAATGTTTCAAACGGACATATTTGGAGGATTCTCCTTGCATACCAACCGGCAGAACGAAAAATGATGCAAGGTGAGATAAGATAAACAAAAAAGTAGGTGAAGTTAAGGTCTGGCTGTATTTCCATGCAATGGTCAACATTATTAGCAGGGATAAGAGCACTTTAGAGATGAAGAGAACATGTAGCCGTGGAGATGAAGAGAACATGTAGCCATAGAGATGAAAAGAACATGTAGCCATGGAGATGAAGAGAACATATAGCCATAGAGATGAAGAGAACATGTAGCCGTGGATATGAAGAGAACGTGTAGCCGTGGAGATGAAGAGAACGTGTAGCCGTGGAGATGAAGAGAACATGTAGCCGTGGAGATGAGGAGAACATGTAGCCGTGGAGATGAAGAGAACATGTAGCCATGGAGATGAAGAGAACATGTAGCCGTGGAGATGAAGAGAACATGTAGCCGTAGAGAACATGTAGCCGTGGAGATGAAGAGAACATGTAGCCGTGGAGATGAAGAGAACATGTTGCCTGCGCAGTTCCGTGGACTGCTGTAAATCTCAACCTCTCACTAGTGAATTCGTTTCAGTCGAATAATGAAATATTGTCGACATGTAGGATAGACCTATTTAAAAATAATTGGATAACCCTAACTTGCGTTTATTTGGTCAATTTTGTTAAGGAAATGGTTGTGGTTTGCCCATTCGGGACACAACTGGGGCTAGAAAAACACAGTCTTGGTATCTGAGTCGCATCCAGAACACCCTATATTCCATGAAATAGTATAATGCTTGAATGAAGGCCTAAAAGTACAGGCAGGTATTCATTCATAGACACCCACATGTGTACAATCGAAATAGCAGCTCATTTAGGCTTGTGCTCTGTAGTGGAAGCCTTTCTCCCAGGCACCCCAAAATCGTTGACGCGTCACAGCGTGTTTTCATAATATTGCATCATTCGACTGTGTGAGGTGATAAACATACGGATGAAAGGAGGCAGTAAAACTCGAAATTGAACGGCTGAGATGACAGGATGGGAAAAAAGAAGTGCATTATAATGAGGCTGTGATACATTCCTGACCTACATCCAAGGACCTAGTGATAACAACATACAGACTAAGAACTCTGATGTAGTTTAGAATCTGGTATATTTTTATGCAAGAGCCAAAACTTCATTTAACATCTCAGGAAGAGGAAAAGGAGGAGAAGAGGAGGAGGAGGAGGAAGGAAGAAGAAGGAGAAGAAGAGGAGGAGGAGGAGGAAGAAGGAAAAGAAGAAGAGGAGGAGGAGGAGGAGGAGGGAGGAAGAATGAGAAGAAGAGGAGGAGGGAGAAGAAGAAGGAGGAGGAGGAAGAAGAAGAAGGAGAAGAAGAAGAGGAGGAGGAGGAAGGAGAAGAAGAGGAGGAGGAGGAGGAAGAAGGAGAAGAAGAAGAGGAGGAGGAGGAGGAAGAAGGAGAAGAAGAGGAGGAGGAGGAGGAGGGGGAGGAGAAGGAGGAGGAAGAAATGTCACTGAAATCGGCAACTACCGTTATATCAAGAATAGTTGAAGGCAGCAATGTAAAAGGCACACTGCAAGGCATCATCACTGAAGGTTGCAGGAGCCTAATTGGTCTAAGATAAAAAAAAAAACACCAAAAACCAACAGAGTCAATAACAACAGGATATGAAATCTGTCCAGTAGAAGTAATCGTATAACCTGATATACATCGCAGAAGTGGTGAAATGCAGTTCTGACATTTGTTGCTGAGACAGTGTATCCCAATGGCTTCTACGGAATTCATTTGTGCAAGTCTGGGGGAAAGGATTTCGAAGGGTTTTCGTGTGTGTGTGTGTGTGCGTGGGTGTGGGTGTGGGTGTGGGTGTGGGTGTGTGAGTGAGTATGGGTTTGTGTGTGTGGGAGTGTGTGTCTGTATGTGAATTAGCGTGCGTGCTTTTATTACGTGTGTGGATGTTGAATTATCTTGATGTTAACACATAATATTGTATTCATTCGAATTGGCTGAAGGCCTATAATAAAATTGAACTTGAACTTGTCTGTAAAAGAAGATCAAACTTTTAACCACTTTTAACCACTTTTCTTCTAAATTAAAACTGTGAAAAATCTAAATGAAGGACTCCCGTTGTAAACAGTGCATAATTTGAGCATAGTGGTAGTTCCAGATCTACGGACTAGTCCTGGCCATCTCGGAACATTCTTGTGGTTCGAGGAGAAAATTATCGTTATATTTTATCATTCACAATTGTATATCCGGAGCAACTCATTTTCTACCTGCCTGGCGCTGGAGCGTTCAGATAACACCTGTTCTCGTCATCTTCAAGTAGGCCTATATTTCTGTCACTTAGTCCTTCTGCTGGTATTAAATAACATTTGTCCTATCCATATAATATTATTATGCCATACAAGATCTCAAACTTCATTCTCCCTAACTACAGCCATTCGGTTGACATATTCGACTATTTCATTGCCGAGATAGACGATTTTATTCTTCATCGACTCTGCCCATGAAGCAAGTCTTTTGTGCCATGTACGTATAGGTCCACTGCTTTTAAACATAATAAATATCAGCATGTAATTTTTTTTTGCAGACAAGAGCACAAGCTATTTAGCGGTATTGTCATAAATGTAAGTGCACTGAAGCGTCCGTTAAGCATGTAGTACGGATGTATCAACATAGGCTGACCTAGATACCAGGGGGTTACTCTGTCGACCTTCTCAAGCAATACAAGGCCGATGGTAAACATTGCAGCTAAAGTACGACGACATAAGGGAATCGTCACCCATTTCATTACACGCGCGAGGCAATACTGTATTTACTTCTCCACCATAAGACTCGACTTCAGGACGCATGAATGGAAATGGGTGAGGGTGCAAANNNNGGGGGGGGGGGGGGAGGTACTTGTGGGTCGCGATGCGTGGGACAGTAAGCGTTGCCAAAAATAAAATGGTGCCTTGCATGCATTACTGGATGCGGGAAATCACTCAAAACCCCCTTTCTGAAGACACGCCCATGACGTCTCCACGACTCCAGAGACATGATCATGAATCTTTTGCGTGGCTGAATAGTGATTTAGACATGTGCCCTCTCAGCAGCTATGTGGATACTAGACAGTGCACCCAGTGACTGATATTATAGACCACCTTTTTCTTTCAGAACGACAGAGAAAAATTAGTTGCTTAGAGCAGTCCACCATTTCCAGGAGACGATTTCTTCCGGTTGGAAAGTAAAAGGAGACTGAGGGGTGAAAAAGAAGGGGTGTGTGTTTGTGTGTGTGTGTGTGTGTGTGTGGAAGGGGGGAGGGAAGGGATGGGAAGCTGCAGTAGTAAAGCATAATTACGAGGAACTAAGAACTCTTTTTGGTGTAAAGTGAGGTAACTTCTTGTCAAGACAGAAAATCCAGAACAAAAAACCCCAAACTTTTGTAGAATCCTGAATAAAGATATCTAAGACATCATCATCAATGCCTTTCACCCCCAGCAGGGTATAGGCCACGTACAAGCGAATTCCATCTTTCCCTGTCTTGGGCCATCTTTCCACGCTCGTTCCAAGTGAGCTTCATCTCTCGCATGACCCTTTCCGTGCATCGTTTCCAGACATTCATCAACAGATGCTTGAGGAGTATTCTAAAAACGAAGTGGCAAGACAAGATACGAAACGAAGAGCTATGGGCAAGAACAGGACAAAAAGAAATAGAGGTAGAAATTGGACTCCGTAAATGGCGCTGGATTGGACACACCCTCAGAAAACCTAGTGGAAACATCACCAGGCAATCACTGCAATGGAACCCACAAGGAACACGAGGCAGGGGTAGGCCACGGGAAACATGGATATCTAAGACATGTGGGTGAAATTTAGTGTCAAATAACCAATGCTATCGCAAATGGCAATTGTCTTTAGATCATCACACTTAATGGAGAAAAACTGCACCACTCAGCATTTTGGTGTGCAATTTTGCACAGAAACTCCAATGAAGTTATGGTGGTAAGTTGCACACCGTGTAATCCTTATAACAATCTCTGGGAAAAGGTATCAGATCCTCTTATGACAGCAAGAATAATAATATACATTTTCGAAGACGTAAAACCATTCTCATCCATGATGACTACGCCTCTGTGTCATAGTCACTATTTCAGCGATGT
>JAWQUT010000401.1:59928-69928 GCA_033807755.1 Ellobium chinense | reverse complement strand
CAAGGGACTTAATTTCAGGAAAATGATCCATTGAAATCTTTGTCACGACACGCAGAACAACCTTTAACACAACGTAACCGTACGTCACAATAAATAAAGGGGACTATGTGACAATGCGTAAAAGTAAGTGGTCAAGTGTTTACGTCATTGGAACTTAGTATATAATACGTTTACCCGGGCCTGTTCCTCTTCCGACAACGATAATTTCGCAACTACCGCACAGATATAATCAAAACATTCTCAAACAAATTCTGGAATCATTTATATGGAAAATCATTTATATGGCTTTTACAAGAAAATCAACATTGTAGCGAAAAAATATTATCCCGAAACGGTGATTTACAGTATATGTTTTGCCTAGTTGACCGAAATAGTTTGTTTTTACCGCGCTATCAACAAAGCGTGATCAACGACTGTGTCTAGCTGTGTGGAATAATGACAATGTCTTACTGTGTCTAGCTGTGTGGAGTAATGACAATGTCTTACTGTGTCTAGCTGTGTGGAGTAATGACAATGTGTTACTGTGTCTAGCTGTGTGGAGTAATGACAATATCTTACTGTGTCTAGCTGTGTGGAGTAATGACAATGTCTTACTGTGTCTAGCTGTGTGGACTAATGACAATGTCTTACTGTGTCTAGCTGTGTGGAGTAATGACAATGTCTTACTGTGTCTAGCTGTGTGGAGTAATGACAGTGTCTTACTGAGTCTAGCTGTGTGGAGTAATGACAATGTCTAACCGTGTCTAGCTGTGCGGAGTAATGATAATGTCTTACTGTGTCTAGCTGTGCGGAGTAATGACAATGTCTTACTGTGTCTAGCTGTGTGGAGTAATGACAATGTCTTACTGTGTCTAGCTGTGCGGAGTAATGACAATGTCTTACTGTGTTTAGCTGTGCGGAGTAATGACAATGTCTTACTTCGCATAAAAAAATTAAAGAGGACATCTCAAACCATTTTATTACAAATACTAAATTCCTTTCCTTTCATAAATCCATTTGACTTATCCGACTCGGTGATACGATCCCTCAATACTATACATATTTAGTTTTGTTACAAAGTCATTACGGTAAGCACCTATTCTTGCGCGAATTTTGGACCTACTTTTGGGAAAGAATAAATGAATAGCGTGGGAATCGGACTTTCTGAAGGTGTACAGCTATGATATTAAGGGTTTTCAAGGTCGGTAACATTCTAAGGTCGCAGGCAGAAAAACAAAAAGAAAAGAGAGTTGGGCGGTATTCACTGTTTAAACATGGGCAGATGACAGTAAACGAACTCTATCTATCTATCTATCTATCTATCTATCTATCTATCTATCNCTGTCACACTTTATTAATTTACGAAAATTTAGAACACACCTGAGTAGTCCTACCTGCCTCTGCCTGCCTGTCTGCCAGTCTGTCTGTCACACTTTATTAATTTACGAAAATTTAGAACACACCTGAGTAGTCCTACCTGCCTCTGCCTGCCTGTCTGCCTGTCTGCCTGTCTGTCTGTCACACTTTATTAATTTACGAAAATATAGAACACACCTGAGTAGTCCTATCTGCCTCTGCCTGCCTGTCTGCCTGTCTGTCTGTCACACTTTATTAATTTACGAAAATTTAGAACACACCTGAGTAGTCCTGATGTACATGCCTACATGTTTAATGAAATCCACCCCCTGAACCATGGCTGGTGTTAGATCATTGTTCGTTCCGCCCACCAATTGTACTTTGGTGCATAAGCGGAGACCCAGAGGCGTGTTTTGTTTTAGTATCATTTATAAAAGTCTCTGTGCAGCTACACACACACTTTTTTTTTTGTAGGAAAGCAAGTCGTGGACATCTTATCGAAAGATTTCTGACCCAAAGACAAGGATAAACGAATGAGCATTGTCATGGTACACTGTTTTTAAACAAACAAAAAAAGAAAGAAAAGCTTTATAGTTTTGACAAGAAAGGTTTCGTTATTCCACATGAAATTATGATAATGTTCTACTCTAAGAATTAGATCCTTTGCTGAAAAATAATGGTAAAGCCGATGTTTAGGAGGCCCATGAAGTATGAAAAGTACACGCCCATGAAGTTTCGTAACTTTCAATAATGATACTGTAAATTCTCAAAATCTGCCACCAAAATATTCATGCTCGCTCAGTTTTTACAAAGTCCAAACGTAAAAACACAAAAAGGGCCTAGTCTAGTCTAGCTTTTCTGATTCAAACCAAGAATAACCTAAGGCCATCAGTCTAAACAGCTCACAGGTAAATTTCCAAGTAGACTACGTCTATCAGACCATTTTTGAGATGTCACATTTCAAAGTAGGACATGCTTGGCTGAGCTGACTAAAGTTCTCTAGTACACAGTAAATGAATCATACCTTTCTAAGGTGTTGGAGGCAAAAAAACATAAATGGGGCTGAAAGTTGCGGGGNGGGGGGGGGGGGGGGGGAGGGTAAGATAACCTCGGATATTTTTCCATTTTGCGTGCTTCGGATTCTAAAATTATCCACAGTAATTACAGTTGTCAAACAAACAACATGGTTGTTAAAGAAAGGCTCTATTGTTTTTACTCTCTTTGTTATCCTAAATTCCCACTATACAGTTTCTCCTTCTACGCCTTCAACCAGCTAACTCGAGAAATAACTCTACACCCCCTTCTGATGACGTCTTTTTCAGTTTCGCGAAAAACAAACAAAACGCATGTATACAAAAAGCAACATATCGAGGCCAAGTTGTTAAATACACAATGAACTTGTGAGGAACCACGTTTATTATAATGTTGTGAAGGGGTTAAAAATCTGAATGCGAATATAGAAACTGGATACCACAGTATTCCAAAGCGTTTACAGGTTGTTCGAATATTATGAGGTTAGGGCCTGGGCTTAAGCCTGAGCCCTTTGATCACATTAAGCAGGGAATAATGTTGAAAGTTTTTAGCTTGACAGACAGACAGACAGACAGACAGACAGACAGACAGACAGACAGACAGACGGACAGACAGGCAGACACACAGACAAACGGAAAGGGAGGGCTGAATATGTGTATACCCACACTGCATTACTGAAACCATTCCAACACCCCCAGAATGGAAAGACCACACATCGTAATCACAAAGTGTAAGTCCTCAACATTATTTTACACTGACACAATGACATGACCGACTATTGCTGTGTTAGTCTAGCAAACCAAACAAAGGTAAGAAACGGAACAGGTGGGTGTAATATGAGATAATCTGAGATAATGTTGTCTCACCTTTCCTCCTCCTCGTTTGTGAAAAATTACTGGACCACAACAGCTTTCCCGTCCTTTCAATGAGCGCACTTAACATTACAAACTAAGAACAAAATAAAGACTTGAGCACATGACTTTCACAAAATTTATCTCCGTACTCGACTCGGATAGTGACAAGGATGAAAACATTTTGTTTTTCTGCGCTTCAAAACCTTAGTAATCCTGAATGTTGGGTCACCTGGCATGAATCTCAGTTACGGATGTTACAAGTACAAGAAGCTTAACGACTTTTTTGACGTTCTCAAAAACACTGAAAGTTCGTAAACAATTATAAACCAAAATAAATGTGATGCCCACAGCAGGTAGATCTAAGTCCAGTGAAAAAAGATACAGACCTCACAATTCACCTAGTCTTGATGTACGAGTATACCTTGCTCGGGGAAAGTAATACTAAACGAGCTGACCTCCTAGTAGTTACTTGTCTATTACTCCTTCAGTAGGTGAATGCGCATCGTCACCGAGTCGCTACAGGAAGAGATTGACGGTCTAGTATGAAAGAACCACGGGGCCAGGAAAGAGAGAGTTTGTTCAAAATGGTCTGCATGGGAGGTGGGGGTGGGGGTGGGGGAGAGATGAGAGGTATGAAAAAAAGTTTTACAAATATTCATGTTAGTTCGAATTGTCACAGGATCTTCCATCGCGGTCGCAGGTTAAAACACAGGGCACGAAGCGATTTTGACAAGTGTACATTAATCTTTAGAGAGGCGGCATAGGATGGAGGTGTATGTGTGTGGAGGGGGCAAGGAAACGGGTGCATAAAGGGTAGCTTACGTAAATAATACATCGGTCTCAAGCAGGGGGAAGGGCAGAGAGAAAGAGAGAGAAAGAGAGAGAGAGAGAGAGAGAGAGAGAGAATTCAATTTTGAGCATTGGAACCTTTGATAGCAAGTATTTGTGCATATTTGGGAGGGAGGGAGAAGCTTCGCCCAGACTCCAGGCTGACGTTCCCTGCGAGCTACATAATAAACTCAATCATGTTGTTATTCGAAAACTAGGTCAAAATCTTCAGAGTTTTAACGAACAAAGCGGGATCTTGTGAACAACATTGAAGTTTGGAAAATGTTCCATGCTGGGTCACTGTCGCCGCTCTCTCCCTTACTCGACATTCAATACCACCTCTCCGAGATCTCTAGTGTTAAATGCTTGCTCCCACCACACTGGAAGCCAGGTTCACTGCTTTCCCCCCCCCCCNCCATTCCCCCAATTCGGTCATGTTTGTCGAATCAGCACAGGTTTAAACTGTTGACCTTACATGGCTGTGAATAGAGAAGAAAAGTTAGCGAACCCCACTTAAGCGTAACGTACTTTAGCATAAGTCTATATTACTACCAAGGAAAAATATAGAATATATATATACATATAGATTTACCTGTTTCATTGGGGAACCTCTCATTTAATATATGAGTGTGAGTGTGTGTGTGTGTGTGTGTGTGNGTGTGTGTGTGTGTGTGTGTGTGTGTGTGTGTGTGTGTGTGTGTGTGTGTGTGTGTGTGTGTGTGTGTGTGTGTGTGTGTGTGAGAGAGAGAGAGAGAGAGAGAGAGAGAGAGAGAGAGAAGAATATTGGTGTCAAAGAAACTGATGAGCGTCATTTCCTCAGATGAATGAGTAACTAGGAAAATTTAAAAGGAAAAACCTAAGATGCTATCATTCTAATGTAGTCTACATTATGGTGGATTTTGAAACACCAGTTTGGCTGAAGTTTCAGGGTCTTGTATTTATGTTATAAATTCTTTTTTTTTTTGTCTTTGAAAGGATCATTTCTTAGAGGGAAATATATCAAGTCGTGACATGATGGTCTAAACTTGTGGTTCTTAGGGGTGGAAGTTGGCGGCTGAGTGAGGACGAACAGAGACATTCATAGTCGCTTTGGAAACCCAGAAAATCATTGAGTGGACTAAAGTCATATCACCACGGATGAGATGATAACAATATTAATAATAGTAATAAAGGGATTTTATATTATATTATCCAGGCTAGTATTTGCTCACGTGACTTCACACTATTATTACCCCAGCAGATCTTACCATTCTAGGACTTTCTAAACTCCCCAGAGAGCAAACAGTGCCGCTGTCATTTACAAGTACCGATCTATAGCATTCAGACAATATCTTTCATTGCCTATAGCCACATACCCAATTTACAGACGGGTGGACTGAGGAAAATGTGACTGAAATGCTTTCCCTAGGCGCTTGCAACACAACCCAGGACCCTTTGATCTGGCATCCAAAGCGTAACCATAAAGCAAAGCTGCTACACGACTTTAGCCAATACCGTCTACATATTAAAATTTAGTTACTCCCAACAGGGGCTGTTGCGAAAGACACCTTTTCCACGTGACAAAGATGATTTAAGTTAATGTTTCCATCAGTGTCCCTTGCCTCGTAGTGGCAGCTTCTTATCTATATTCAGATCCGGAATGCCACTAGGTTACAGGCCTGTAACTGTACTTTCACTTTTGGGTCCTTTCACTTTTGGGTCCTACCACTTTTGGGTCCTACAACTTAGGGGGTATATTTCATCTCCCCTTTTCCCTCTTTTGGCATGCCCTACTTCCTGTAATAAGGGCTCCAGGGGGGAAATTTTGATATCATGGGAAACTTTGTCCATTTTACTTTATTTTACCAGGCACTATTTAGCCCTGGGCTCGAACTGCCAGGTCAAGGGTGTGCTCAGACGGAAGAGGAGGGGTTTGGCGTTGACCAGTGAAAAATGTAGGCTCTGTTTACAAATAGCAACCAAGCTCAAAATTTCAATGGGCTTGCTAGGGTTGGGTAAGCCAAGCCTTAAAATTTGGGCCACATAATGAGCTTCAACTTGGTATGGGTCTGGATGAAAGCTAAAACTTTGAGTTCAGAGGGCAGCTCAAAATGTTAATATAGCCCATAGAGGAAAAAAGGGTCCAATCCTATTACAGGTCTGTAACCACAACTGAGGCTTCACTTCCATCCCTCGTCCTCTGTGGTTATGTTATGGTAAGAATATGGCGAACATGACTCTTATGTTCGAATATACCCATCCTTGTCCCAAACACAGAATTCAGACATATCCTGCGAACATCAGATTTTTGCAATCGGTACAGGTTTTGTGATTGTGCAGGAATTTTACAAGTACTAGTACATCAATACTCTTCTCAGACTGTTCTTTCAGATCTTGATCACTAACCAGAGCTACATGGGCCTACATCCCAACTTTGAACTTACAACACTTAACAGTTTCTCGAAAACCTTCGGCAATGGTAAGTTTTGCACGACAGTCATCTTGGTGAACAGAAATTCTGCGGTAGGCTATTTGGTCAACAGCCAAATTTTTATAACAGTGGTGACTGTCTGTTCCTGGAATCGAGTATTTGGTCAGATGCAAGGCATCAGCCTCCATATCTTCAGAGTTCACTGACTTATAGCAAGCTTGTATGTTCCTCGGTGTCTCTTTTGCTAATAGACCACTCAAAGACTTGTCTAGGATTCAGTGTTAGTTTAATCCTGTGCCATATTTGGCACAGGAGGTCTGAGAATGTATCCTACTATGTTATGCCATTAATGAAACGGGATTCCTCAACGAAACAGTGTACCATATACATTATATCATCAGTGACCTCACTTTGACAAATGCACTTAAAAGTTAAATTTCCTTGGCTGTGTGGTCATCCTGGGCATGCACAAATTTTACCTAATACATAGAAAAATATAATTTCTAACAGTATGTTTAATCGTGGGTCTTAGGGGGTTAAAGTTAGTTTAAACTGTATCATCTTCAGCAACTGAATTGATTACCGTCTACAGATTTTTGTTTCCTCTATATTCTTAACATATGCCTATTGTGAAGAAAAGTACATAATATAATACTCGAATGAAGTTAGTCATGCAGTCATTCTTTCCATGATGTACCAATGTAACTAGTATTGGAATGTAATCGCTTGTCACAGAAAACTGAAGCAAGTTAGATTTAAACGTTATGACCTGGAACTAGAGTTATGCCCCGTAAGAAATTATGTCCCCTTATTGTGGCTTTGGTGTCTACAACCCATGCCCTTTTTAAAAACTTAATTTTTTATGAAGGAGTCAAATGAAATGGAAAAGCCTTCATATTTGTATGGAAATGATGTAAATCTATGATGATGTAAATTTTGAGGATAATCTTGAGTCGGACGGTTGACCGTTTTAGAGCCCAAATTAGACTAAATTTTGCCATTCAGGAGTAAAGTTAAACCAAAGTCATCTCTCAAGAAGATAAAGATTCTGAAAGCCTTATACTGGTTTTAGAGGGTTTACTTAATGTTGTCAGAATGCAGATGGATTGGTTAAACAAAATGAAATGACTTGCTTTTATATAGAAATAACTGGGAAAACAAATATACATTTCAGTTGTCTCTCTCACGGAACCATCAGGGGCAGATAATTTCAAAAGTTGATAGGCGACAAATGTTTCAATTCTAATTTTTTAATAAATGATAAAAATACAACAGGTTATCAAGTTTCAGGTCTCTGTGACTTTTACGTTGAAAGTTACAGGATTTCAAAATAGACTTGCCAGCAATTTTAAATATTCGCATAATTCCCTTGAAATTAAAAAAAAATCATAAAAAATTCAAAATCAATATTTTGAGCTGAAATTTTGCATGTGTTCATGTTTTGACCACCTCTAAATGTGTTGTAAATGTCATGAAAATCGAAAGGGATGTGGTGACAAACACTGGACCACTTGACAACGATTAGTTATGATGCACAAGGATTACACGATTCCTCTGAAATTAAAGTTTAATCCAGAATTCACAGACGTCCTGATCTCAGATGTTTACATTCACTTATTAAAAATTTACATCCAAATTCAGTCTGTCATTTCAAAGAATGCAACCTTTAATTTGTATTTTACTTAGTCGAGAAAGTGTCATGGAATTGATGAATGTTCCCGAGTACCAGTCAGTATCATGGTTCCTGGTTATTAGCACGTAACACCAGTTAAGAAGAAAAAGAGTGAAGGAGAGATCTAACCACTCAGCACACGGTTCAAACCTGCCCTGACTAATTCTTTCCGTGCTAAACAAAGTAGAGTTGATGGGGTGGAGGGATGGTTGAGGGGGGAGGGAGAGTAAATGAGAGGGGACAAGGTAAGTAGGAAAAGGAATCTGAAGAGTGACAGGAATAGGTCTGATTCTTCCTCCCCCCCCCCCCNCCCCCCTCCGAAAAAAAAATTGAGGGACACATTCAATCCTCAGAAGAAAGAAATACGAAGAAAGAACTCAAAGCGCATACATACACGAACTGTGTCAGGCGCAGGCACAGATTTTTACATGAGATTATATTGAGAACTTACACAATGGATATTGTCTCCACAGCTGTGTGTGGCTGGAGCCAGTTTTAAGTGTAAAGATTTCGGTGATTTTTTTTTTTTGAAAGTTTAATTTACCTAATCCTAGAAAACACCAAGGAGTTGCCTATACCTTCACGCTGATCAAGAATTTCATTACCTGTGGCTCAGACATGACTTGCATTTGAATAGCATTCATTTGGACTAAATTTACAAGATAAAGGATGAAAGTCGTGAAAGGAGACAGTATAAAAAAAAAAAACAAGTCCAAACGACCTTCACCTCATGACCCTACGACGATAAACTTTGTTCAGGAGACGGTTCAGATTTCATACAATGCCACTTAGATCTACCTCTGTGATAAAATCACTCATCTGATTCAGTGTTAAAATTATAAGGTCAATCAATAGCTCGTACTGTTGACATCGTACTCTCTTCGTATTTCTCTCCCTCTCTCCGCTTGCAGATTACATGACATAACTATCTTTTTTAGCCATGCTTATCTTAACTTGGGGTCCCTGATTTGGCTCTGTCATCCCGTCCTCTCCGTGGAAGAACCCTCTATCTGCAAGCCTCTCTCTCCACCCCACCACTACGCGCCCAAAAAATGACTTTATGTGTAGTTTTTACACGTGGGCATTGTCTTAAAATCTCAAGGCGCTGTGCAGAATAGCTTTGTAGCTGCACAAACTCGGAGTCTGAAACATGAGTGATCGATCATGCATCATGTAATGAGAAATGGAACAGTTTTCACGCCTTTACTCCCCTCCCCCTCCTCCACCGCGCGTAAACTATTAAAATTGCTAGTTATACGGTTATGGAATTGGAGCGACGATTTAAGGTCTGGAACTAGACTACGTAACCCAGTCTCACGTACCAATATGGGGAGGGAGGGAGGTGGGGGACTGGGTTGTTGGAAATATCACTGCCAGTTCTGCCAGGGGCGGGTTTAGGGAGTTAGGGTCCTTAGGGTCCTCTTCCATTGCTGTAAAGATAAAGAGAGACAGACAGAGAGGTAGAGAGAGAGAGAGAGAGAGAGAGAGAGAGAGAGAGAGAGAGAGAGAGNGAGAGAGAGAGAGAGAGAGAGAGAGAGAGAGTGATAGTGAAAAAGAGAGAAAGCGGGAGATAGATAGACAGACAGACAGACAGACAGACAGACAGACAGACAGACAGACAGACAGATAGATAGATAGATAGATAGATAGATAGATAGATAGATAGATAGATAGATAGATAGATAGATTCTTTTGTTGAAAGAAATCTTGGGTTTCAATTCATACCCGTAATAACTGAGGTCTCGCAAAAAGACTTTCCTCAAGGCTCGTTGGTGCTACAAGACAACCATATCTGCGGCAAAACTTGTTATAGCATCACGTTTAAAACTAGAAGAAAAAATGAACAACACCCATTCAACCAATCTCCTC
>JAWQUT010000401.1:47659-59911 GCA_033807755.1 Ellobium chinense | reverse complement strand
GGGACAAACTCCCATATTTTCTTTCCATTCATCTCTCTCATTTTTTTCCATAATACATTTTTCTCGTCTTGCCCAAGTCGCGGGGCTCCGTGAGAGCTGAGGGTCTTGAGTCTCTTGACCAGGACCCATCTGACCCATCGGTAAATCCGCCCCTGATCAGCGTTTTCGACAAGGGAGAAAAAAGAATACAAAATGGAAGCTCGGCCTCCTAACAAATAGATAAGAATATTTTGATGGCACTCAGTTTCTACATCTAGAGTTTGACAAACTTGGTCTTTATGGGGGAGACTAGTCACACAATAGGATGATTTATAACCCTATCACCCAGCCAGTGAATTGTTTGCTTTACTACAGTCAGGACTCTTACTCTCCATAATTTAATGTAAGCACTGGTAAAGAAAGATGATCCTCATGTAACCGGGTGGAAAGGCAATACAGTGTATAGTATTCTTTCTCTTATATTTTAAGGGGGAGGAAGGTGAGCTTAGTCTGATAATTTTTTTCAGATGTTACATATTATTTTAAGGAAGTGTGTCACCAGGGATTTTACCAAATTTAGAGAGGATGGGCCGAAAAAACTTACTCAAGAAAATTTCTGTCCCTGCCGGGATCGAACCAGGGTCTCTCAGCTTGCAAGTCCGAGCGTGTTACCACTACACCACAGGGACGCTAACTTCACAGCAATTTAATTCTTAAATCGGTCCCTAACTTCCACGTGCGAACCTAGTGTTCACCCGTGACCCAAACACACTTCCCGACTGCTCACACTCATACATGTTAGGTTGTCTGATGAAGGGAGCGAAAAGAGGGGCCACGGCCCGTATGGTTCTCAATGAACAAACTCCAAACAAATAAATAAAACACGTTATGTCCACTTTCACCAGTTTGAATTTCTTGTTCCATCCCACTCCCACCAAGTAGGAAAAGATTAGGAGACAGAAAATAAAGTGAAATATGACAAGAGACAGAAAATAAAGTGAAATATGACAAGACAACTCAGAATTTGAATTTTTCTCTTTCTCACGCCCTGTCACTATGTCATCTCTCAGTTGTTCTGTCTGTTTCTATTTCTGTTGACCCTCGGAATGCTATCAACTTACTTTTCTTTGTACTGTAAATATCTCTTATTTTAATTGTCGACCTTGCAAACGTACTTCTTTAAAATAAAGTCATTCTGTATTTCTCAAACGTTTTGTGTTCAATCTGGACAGGATCAATAATTTTAATGAAATAAGACAAATTAAATATTATTTTCCACTGCCAATATCTCCACAGGAACCCGACATTTTCTCTTGAATTATACATATAATATAGATATTGTAAGTATTGGGTCGTTTCCCATAAATTAGATCACAAGGTAAACTTAAGTGTCATTCTGTTCAGAATTTTAGACCCGTTCAAAATAATGACTGTATTGAATTTCATGTCTAAACTCAAAATCTTAAAGCCACAACAATTCGGGTGAGAAATAATGTCTTGACATGACAGTAAGATGACAGTCCCCAATCCCCCCCNCCCCCCCCCCCTTTTTTTTTTTGCCTGATTTAATTCAGATCTAGATCTATATCTATGTCAAATGCAACATTATACGTTATCATAGACAAAATGCAGTTTATCGTCTCTCGTGCGAGTGTATAACACCATTTTGACATAACATTCAAGCTCTTCTCTGTCAACATCTGTGCCCGAACCTGCCTTTGGTCGCATGTTAAAATATGATTTTGAAGTAGAAGACACGGTTCTTGAGCAGTGTTTATAGCTCAGGCCACGGGGTCTAAGCAAACTTTATTTCATGTAAGTCATAAACTGTCATGTTCGTGTTGATATGAAAAACTCCATTATTCTGCGGTAATCCTCGACGATGGCGATAACAAAGGCAACTAGATCGACATGACGATAAGAGCAATAAATACTTTAAACCTTTATTTACCACATAGTGAGAGCTAGGTGTTTGAATGCAAGGAAAGAGGAGGTGGAGGAGGGAGTTTGGGGGCAATACCGAAAGGAAAAGAGAAGGGAGGAACTGGTGGAAGGGGGGTGGAAAGGGAGAAACAACGTGCCTGATGGTGTTAAGCCCCTGGCTCAGGATCAGAATAGAGCCTTTTATGGTAACAGGAAAGTAGAATGCTGGAAAAAAAACAACTCAATTATTTTCGAAACAGACAGACAGACAGACAAGGAGGCAGGCAGGCAGGCAGGCATGCAGGCAGGCAGGCAGGCAGGCAGGCAGGCAGGCAGGCAGGCAGGCAGGCAGGCAGAGAAACTCTTGTTAATCACTGATAATCACTGAGAGCAAAGCCGCCCCTTACGATCTTAAAAAAATATCATCTCCAACCTTCAGTATGTCATTGTAGCTCTTTTCCTGAATCTCCGTGCCTGTCTCTGGCTTTTTCCTCCCCCATGAGAGGCCGTGCATATAAAGAGATACTCAGCCATAAATAAAGTTTAACAGGCTTATTTTTTTTCAGACCAAGGGCCAATGACTTGACGAAACGGCTAGTCTGTAGGACTAAAGTTCTATGGTACAATATTTGATGTCTGGGGGCTTCTCTCATGAGAGAGAGAGAGAGAGAGAAACATCGCTGTACACTTAAATGTATGTAGGCCTACGTTCTGGGCAGTACCGCACACCCTCTTGTCTATGAACATTATACAACTAAAAGAACACCCATGCCTTAGTCTATCTGTCAGAGTTCCATAATATAGTATCCTATAGATTGATCTCAAGTGACTTTATAGATGTTTGACACCTTCATCTTGACCTACCTCACCTGGCCTCAATGACCCTGAATCTCAAAGGTAAACTGGCCAACCAACCAAAGGAACAGGCCATTACAGACTCTTAAAACATCGTAAGTAGTATTGCCGTCACAAAGATTTTACGAGTACTAAATCAGTGGAACTCTACACGTCCTACTTGAACTCTGCCAGTCTGGCCAAAGTCCTGGGAATCTCTTAAGGTATACCTGGTTTAGTGTTAAAAGCAAGGCTGGAGGCAGGCTTAGGTTAGTGAAAGTTATACACGCGTATTAATTTTGAAATCACCTGAACAGGACATAGTAGTGAGCGTGATCTATTTATCACATCATTTTATTTTCTCCCTCTAAGGGGCCCAGGGACCTTAGATGTGACCTGTGCTAACGCATTTGTCACTTCCCTGGTCAATTTAGATTACATTAAAGCAGTACTATTTCGGGTCAAAAGTTTGAAAAGATAGGGGGTGCCAGTAGTTCACTTGAAATAGTCTGAGGCCTCAACTGGCTTTTCATAAGGGCGGCTCAAACGAAGAGACACAGCCAAAAACTTTACTTGTCTATTAATAATAATGCATTAAAAAATATATATATATCAGATGCGAATTTCCACCCTTGGTGAGTAGGAATACTGCCGTTTTATGACAAAAGGACGAAAGCGCCAAAGTAGGTCAAATTGAGTTATTTATAGTTTTGGAATCCCCAGATGATGACGCACATTTCTATCTGGGTCCCATCACGATACCTCAATAAATAACGAAGTTAGGGAACCTTAAAAGGACACTAAACGCCAGTGCTGTAACAGTCAAGGAAAACATTTTTGCGATTTTCTCAAAACTTTCCCGATGGCGCTTTATTCCTTTTGTCATAAAACGGCAGAAAATTCAACGAAAATTAGGACTGGCGTGATGGCAGCTGACAGCAGACAGCATATAGAATATAAAATATAGCAAAAAGATTTGGATGTGTGTAAGCTGAAGAAAAGTAGCCTTTAACACTGAGTAGCTTCCCTTTTATTGTTCACTGTTTGTATTTCTCACTGTGCTTAAGATGAACATAGTCACTCTATTAGACTGAACATTTTTATGCATCTCTCACTGTCAGCTGGAATCATCTTCTTTCTCTCTCTTTCTCTCTCTCTCTCTCTCTCTCTCTCTCTCTCTCTCTCTCTTTCTTTCTTCAACCTTTCCTTTCTTGTTTTTACTTCGCTGTCTAATATTCATTTCAGTTTATACATTTTTCCTGAAGAAGAAAGCTTCGTCTTTAAAAAAAATTGCAATAATGTTTTAGAAGTTCTTTATTCTTAGTTTATTAATACTGGTTTTCGCGCAATTCGAGGGAATTTTATATACGAGTATCTACAAGAATAGCGACCCTAAGCATATCTAGCGACTCTCTCAAGGGTGCCATCTTTCCCCTAAAGGTAAACTTAATCCCGGCCCAAGGAGATCTTGAAAGACTCCCAGGAACTGCCAGGTATCTGTGCATTTCGTGTGGTCAATTCCACGCCCACCGAGTTCGCCAAGTCACCTCTCCAAAGAACACAGGAGGGGGAACCCGAGAGTTGCAATGAACTACTGGGGCTGGACGGATGGTGTCCTCCAGCCGAATTGAAATAGGGGTGAGGAGTCGTAGCTTGTCCCCACTTAGGATCACCGTGCCGGCAGGCCAGTGACTGGGCCTACTTTCGGGCCTCTGGGTGCAATGAGGTCCTAGCTGGCTACCCCGACTCGCCACTCCATGGGGGTAGTCTGCGTTCGAGGGGACGTGGGATGGAGGGCTACCCGCCCAAAAGAATCGGTGGCTCTGCTGACTGCCCCCGTTCTCCGAAGGGTCTACGGCTACGAGCGAGCACCCCAGGAATTGCCAGTTGTCTTATCTTAGTGTTGACAGTCCCAGATACCAAGTCATTATTTCGGATCAGTAATGTTGTATCGTACCAATGACTGACTAGCACATGCGACATTATTGCTCTCAACTGACGGCGATTGTCACTAAAGTTGAAATATAATGGAACAAGACGATGGTGTCAGAAAAGAATAAATCTATGACTGCTGAACTTTGTGAAGGTGACTCTTAGGAAAATAATTGATTCAAAACATTAATTTGAAAGGCCAATGACTTGGTCAGCGACACCACCAACATGTCCACTATCTTTTCGCACTGTCGCACCATTTTGCACACCCGCAAAACCTAAACGCAAGACTGCTTACTACGTCATTCTTCTGTCGTCATGCACCTAAATGCATGGAGGCTGTGTCTACCGCAGAACTGAAGTAAAACTAAATGATTGTGACAATATTCAACACAATTCTGAACATGCATGTGTCGTTCATGAAGCTTAAAATGTATAATGTAAGTTTAGATATTATCGGAACTGATGCCTACTAGTCTAGTCTACTACAACCCGAACCCTATCCTTAACCATACGCTTAGCCCTAATCCTAATGCCTATCGAGAGAGGAGAGTCAATCGGCGAAGAGAGTTTCTAACCCTGTCAGTCTAGACAGAAGCATTAGGTGTGAGAGTCATTCGAAAGGTTGGTAGTCTATAGTCTAATCCATGGGCGCATCCACCTCGTGCAGGGTTAAGAGGTAAAGGACAGGGTTAGTCTAGGTGTAGGGTTTGGAAGAATAGGAAGAAAAAGCATTTTTGAACAATTCCTGGACATTGTCATTATCTCGAGACTTTGTCTCTCTCTTTTCTAAACCAATCTCTAACTCAAACCCAGGCACAAGATGGGAGAATACCAGAATATCGCCGTTTGCAGACACGCCATTGCATTGAACAGTTATACTCTTCCGGAACTTTTGGCAGATTTCGTAGACTTATATCAGAACACTCCCACCTACAGCTTGAGTGTATGGCAGGGGACAGGGTTAGGGGTAGATTTCATGAAAAATTTAAACCAAGTTGGGACTCCCTCTCTACATATTGTCCTTATCTTGGAACTCTGGCATGTGTGTGTTTTTTTATCCTCACTTTACTCTTAACATTTTACCCAAAGTGAAGTGGAAAATCCCTGGATGTTGCCGAAAAGCTCCTCAAGAGACCGCCTATGTAAAACGAACTGCTTTCACTACCAACAAGAGATGGTACAACAGTGGCACTAAAGTGACTCGACTGTATGTTCCACTTTTCTCAAATGACTTCTTGTTTGTGTTGTTCTGCTTCGGTAATGCGTCTGTTGTTCCCTTCCTTGTCAGCTGATGGAGCTGTCTTCTCTCAAAGACAGTTGATCCCCCCAATCTCCTTAACTGCAAGTTGGGAGAAATTCCAGATGGGACTCAATGTGATGCGCCTGTCTCGATGGACATTATGACTCGGGTTGGGATTAGGATAGCGATAGGGCTAGGGTTGTTATTAGTAGACCTGAGTGTCCGGTTATTGGTGGTGTGAGTCATATTGAATTCCTTCTTATAATTTTTTTTGCCTTACTCAGCTTGCATACCAAGACTGAAAAAAAATATCCAGACCTCCCTGTCCACTTCGTCTTGATCCATAGCTTGCATGGGAAGATATAATGACTGAACTTGCCGTTTAATACTTGGTTTTATTCCACCATTGATGAAGGCGCATCGTTACCGAATCTCTATAGAAAGACATAAATGTCTAGTAAGAAATAAATACAAAGCTAGTCAGAAATGCTTACATTACCTATTACTTTAGGCCTTTTCACACACTAAATAGGGTAACTTTGCCCACCTAGCAACGAGAAGAAAGCATAGAGAGGTTCGAGGGTGGGAGAGGGGGAGGTGGAGGGGAAGGGGGAGGGGAAGGTAGAGGGATAGGGAGTGAGGTGAGGGGTTTAAGAGAAAATACGTTCTCAGAATGGTAAACTTTATATTATTTTATTGGTGATGATATAGCGGAAGTCCCTAACTCAAACTCATCCCTAACCCTAAACTTCATGCTCATCGAGATGGGGTTCTTAACTCAAGTGCCCCTCAAGTCCCTCATGCCCATCAAGAAATGTCCCTAACACAAATGCCCATAAAAGCAGTCGCCAATAAAAGTAAAATGGGCCAAAAAATAAAGTAATTACAGTTTTCTCGCATCACTCAGCAGCTTGCACAGGGAAGTTAAGAAGAATGGAGACTGACAATATGGACGGATGAAAGTCATCCAACTGACGACATGACAGTGCTGAAGGTCAAGGGCGTTCCATGTGTGGTACAAGTTGGAGTCTGATATCACCCGCAACTAGAAACACGTCACAACTGGTGTACAGAGATTCCTGCCGGAATGGTAGACACAGACAGCTCGTCACTAACAGACTTCGTGTTCGAAGCCCTGCACGGTATGAATAGACTCACTCTTCGCTAGGGACAAAATGTTTCACGTTATTTATTAATGGACTTCATATCCAGCCAAATTTCATTGTTATATTTTAAGAACTTCTGGTGAAAGGTTGACAGAGTTGAAATTTAATAAGTGATTGTAAACTACACTGTTTAGGTCTTTGACGCGCAATTTTCTTACAAACTTCAATGCGTATGTGACACTATGTGACACAGGAAGGAAAATTGTCTGCAATACAACTTCAGACGAAGGATTAGCTTCTATTTAATAGAGTCACTATATTATTTATGGTACTTAATTTTGTCCAGTTACAAACGTCTAGATCTTGACAAAACTTCCTTCTTTCTCTGCCATCAGAAGTGGGGAGTGAGCAGGCGCAAACACTTGCTCACACAAAGTAGGATAAAGGGGAAAGTGCTCAAGAAGACAAATTCAGAGAGAAATTGGAAGAAGGAAAGAAAGTGATGTGGTGGGAATAGAACCCGCGGCCTCTGCGTCATTGGTTGAAGAGGGGAGCGGGGAAACGTGTGATATGTGTGAGTCTCGTGCCTAGAGCTATGACTGCTAGTCTTCTGTTCGGCTTCGGGAAAGATTCCGGCCACTATGCCACTTTTTTGGGGTGGCGGCGTGGTCGTGTACAGACGTCTACCTGATTCCTTCTTCTTCTTCTGCGTTCCCTATGTGAATGCCTCAGACTNCAAACTGACGGCAAGGCGATGGGTGCCGACGCAGAGGTCGCGAGTTCGATTCCCACCACATCACTTTCTTTCCTTCTTCCTTCTTCTCTGCCATCGAACTTCTGCTCCTTCCCACTTCCCATCTTCGTGAAATTGTGAACACTGTCGTTTCAATTTAAGAGAAAGTTGTCTTTGGAATACTACAAGATACGATAGAAATGGTTTCTACTCAATCCATATTGATGTGTGATGATTTTTCTTCGTCGCAACCATGCCGACACGACCGGCTTTAGTGATCGCGGTCTTCATTTCTGTTGGTCAGCTGTCCATCTCCAGGCTCTGTGTATCCATCTTTCTGGCTAGTCAGTCTCATTTTGTCCTCCTCTTCTTCGCTTACCATTTAGTATTCAGGATGTAACTAAGTCACTCTATGTGCTCAATACAATATGTTTTGTTTCATGGGATCAATAGAAGCCAAAGGCCATACACTCAGAACTCTCTCCTTCGGAGTATAACAGAGTCTTTCAGAAATGGCCTGAAAAAGAGGAACTTTGTGTAAGCTATGGAAGTATAATATATTTCAAGAATGCCTGAACATCTGAAGTTTTTAGCAGTATTCGTGAGTGGGTTTCGGGACACCATCAGAACGTAACGAATATCCCTCTCAAGACTAGACTACTATTACTTCTGTGTACATGCACACTGCAACCAAGCCAAAATTTCCATCTTATGGAGAATATACCTTATCTGATCTTACCTTATCTTACTTAATTTTATATCACATCCTCAAACTGGCCTTATACAGGTCTTAAAGAGCTCCAGATATCCATGTATGAACATGCCCTCAACTTGGCTTCCGTCATCGACCTCATCGTCTCGGACTCTGTCAGTGCGGTGGGAGGTCTCTATCACGAGATGGACGAGGTGCACCGCCAGTCGCCCCACATGTTGCCCCGCTCGCCCCTGGCGCCTCGAGTGCCCCAGAGCCTGTGGAAGACATCCGTGTTGCCCAACGTGGAGGAGATGAGATGTCTGTATGCAGCGGCGGCCGCGTGAGTGGGGTGTAAATGTACGATAGAAGATACTAACAAGCTTTATTTACTCTGCAGAGGAAATGTTGTACAATGCTATACAACGCTATACGCTTCATTCATGACGAATAACGAGCACATAAACAGTGGTGCGCATAATACATCATACTGCAAGATTTATCATAAATCATATCTATTATGTATGTGGGAGAAGAAAATGAGAAATTAGAAATAATAATAATAATATTATTCATACTTCGAAGTAATTGCAATCTTAAGTCTGCCTGCTGTCAGGACTCAGTTCACCCTACATTACACGATCACTACCTTACACAATCACTACATGACACAATCACCACATTACACGATCACTACATGACACAATCACTACATGACACGATCATTACATTACACGATCACTACATTACAAATTTGAAACTTATAATTAACGAGAAGTTGCGGACTTTGGACATGCTGTCTCTATAAGCAGACGAAGCAGATTTTGTATCTAGTAATGTTGGTGAAGGCTAGTCTTTTCCGTTGAAGCCAATTTTCGATCCAGGTACACGATGTCATAAAGAGGTTTCAATGTTATTACCCCAGCAGGCCAATACATTCAATTACTGTTTCAAATTTCTGGAAGCAAGCTGACCGCTGCTCTCGTATATTACATTTACTGAGCATTATTAGTAGTCATACAATTGAGAGTTTGCGTATGAACGATGGGATCTCTTACCATCGTAAGAATTACACTGACTCTGCATGTTGAACGCCACTAAAGATGCATGTAGGACCAATGTAATAATGTAATACATCGTTAATGCGCAAGCTCTCCATTAATGATACGTGATTTTTCAGATTTGTCATCACCCTGTTTACATTTTCCTGCCTGACCTACTTGTGCCTCAGTCGTCGAGGACACCGCCGTGCGGCCAGGACAATGGTAAGCTGAACTGACCTTTCCGAATCAACCAGTCAGGACACACAGTCCCGTATTTGCCATGCCATGAGAGTGAGGCTCGAAAGAGTGAATAACTGAGTAATGTTTGTAGTTATTGGTAAAGAAGTTGTGATTTGAAAAACAAACTGCGACATCCTAAAAAGTAGGCGGCACTTTTCTATGTTAGCCCTGTGGAGACTTCAGCTGGCATAGTTTAGCCATGTGCAAAGCTTTTTTTTTTTTGTGGAAAAGCATTTTCGGGAAGGTCAACTGGGCATTGCATTGGTGGGATCTGAAATTGTGTTCACAGGCACTCACGATGCAATGCTCGTATCTAAGCATGGGGAGGGTCCCTAGGGTCACAAATGCCCAGACTGGACCCAAAGACTTTGAAAGGCATGTCGTGTTTGTAAGTCACTGAACTTCGGCAGCTATGTTAAAATCACAAAGTGCCAGATTTCAGCCAGCTTTCAGCGTTTAGCCTCCTGCATGCAGGAAAGCCGTTAGGACAAGGGAAACAATCCCTCCAGAGAAGGCGATATTTCTTTCGAGATTATCCCCCTTCTTTTGTTGCCTACGAGTGTGTCTAATTTTTGGAACAAGGCGGCTTCTCTCAACATCATCGCCGAAGGAAGCAACTCTGTAGCAAATCAAGGAAGTAGGAAAGCGATTCTCGTGAAGGGCTTAGGGCCTCCTTTTCTAAGCCTGTCTTTGACTTGACGACTGACAGGTGGAGATAATATACTGTGCGACATTCCATCTTCTGTGATACGGATTTCTAGAAGAAAATGTGGAACAAAATGCTGAAAAGTGGGCTGATTTCTCAATGAGAATGTCGTGGAAACTCGTTTGACACCATACAGACACTGAAGGTTCATTGACGAAAAGATAATTCTATCCATATTTTAAGCTATCACATTTGCAGTCTGGTAGAATCACTTTATCGTCTGTCTTCGTATAGGACCGGCCAGGTTTAAATATGAACTTGGCCAATCTTATTTGCGAAGGCCGACGATATAATAGTAATAATAATAATAATAATAATTTTTGTGTGTGCGCCCATAGTTAACACACTCTCCGAAGACAGTGCAAGATCTTACGGTCTATTATAATATATGCACATTTTCTCGTTAAACAGCAGACAACATGTTGAGATTGTTTGCACCATAATGAAATTTGAATTTCTTTTCATCTTAGCAATCCCCCCAGGGCGGTCCTGATCCGCATGTGAAACCAAGGGAGAAAGCAACAGCTGTGGAGCAACGTAGTCATGTCGAGCAGGAAGACAGACATGCTCTAGCCACTGTGGAGATGGACGCCACTTTTCCTGCTCAGAGGCGCAGCCCGATCAGTCAGAATGCAACATCTACAACTGAAAACATGGTTTTCACTAGAAAGGGAACTTGTGACCCTCATAAAACGGTGGAAGCATTCCCGGCCAACGCTGTGAATAGCACATCTAATTTTCGAAGGACTGTAGCAGATTCCTCTGTCAACCAGAATGCCAGCTACACCGCTCGGAAGACCAAGAGCATAATCTCGTCAGTCTCTCAAAATGTCAACACTCTCGCTATGAAAAGCAAGCCAGTCCTTCGGCCTGCCACTGTGACTGTTAACCGCGCTAAACCTGCAACGAGGGCTACTTCTCTCTCTAGGACCGTCCCTGTCTCCCGTGCTAACGCATCATCTAGACATAAAGGTAAAGACGAGAACGAGAGTTTGCGCATTAACGATAGGATCTCTTACCATCGTAAGAATGACAATTGTCCATCTATATTGAATGCACCGTCAGTAGCGTTCAACATGCAGATTTAATGTAACTCTTTATTCTTACGATGGTAAGAAATTCCGTTCTCTGATGTTCGCTGTTGTTTGTACTCTGCAAGTTCACAGTTGAATAGTGTGCATGTATTCACGTTACTCACTTGGCCGCAGGTTACAGAATCATCAGCCAGAGAGAGATATGTGCCTTTAACAGCATCAGCCTATAAAGTGTATCAAATAGCATCTTTGAGCATTTATAGTGCCAGATTTCAGCTAAGGATATATCGGATTATCAGAGAGAGCACTTAATTCTATCAGGGTGTGAGTTCAGTTAATTCGCTGCTTAAATGGATCACCTTGTCCTATATATATTTTTGCCACTTAGCAACATTTCTCTTCTTCATTGTTACACAGTGCTCAGCCCGATGAAAGCCGGAGCAGGAAGGGGCATAGTTCCCTCCGTCACCTGCAGCACACGTGAGGCCAAGTCGGAGACAGCAGGTGTGTGCCTCAAGAGTGGACCAAAAGCCTGGGTGGTTCATAACGTCTACTTCAAGACAGTCAACTATCCGAAACCTTGTCTGCGACTGAGTCATCATGGCTATACAAGTGCCTCACCCAAACGTATGCAGTTCTGGGGTTGAGGGGCGGCGGGAAGGGGCTGTTAGAATAAATGAAAAAGATTTTCAATGAGACCTTGTCAGACTACTCATCATCCATCCGCTTACACAAGCTAATAAGCCAGTAAAGTTAGCCAGCCAGCCAGCCAGCCAGCCAGCCAGCCA
>JAWQUT010000401.1:33855-47576 GCA_033807755.1 Ellobium chinense | reverse complement strand
TCACCCACCCACCCACTCACTCACTATCACTGTCATCACTTTAAACGATGCCTGTTTTTACTATCACTTCCACCATGCCATCACCGGCACTTACATCTCTTCCACAATCATCATTGCTACCACTGCCACTGCCACTGCCACCTCCGTCATTCTCCTCAACCGCTCATAGCCTAGAACTCACACACGTTTTACCATACTTCTTCCCTCAGGAAGGGACGGGGAAGCCAACATTGCAAGGAAAAAGTGAGTACGATCTTGTTATTTAGTTTTAATAACAATAATAGTGCGGTTTCTAAGCCTTGTATCGAAGCTAATACCCGTTCACGCGACTTCACACTATTATTGCCCCTGCAGGTCAGATCACTCTAGGACTTTCTCAATTCCCTTATGAGTATACAGTGCCGCTGCCATGATCACCAACATTCTGACAATATCTTTCACTTTCTATAGTCAGGTACCCATTTACAGACGGGTGGACTAAGGAAAATTAAATGAAATGCTTTCCCAGGGCACTTACAAAATGACCGTGATCGGGAATCGAACTCAAGACCTTTAGATCTTGAGGTGGAAGCAGCAACTATTCGGCCACGCTGCTCGACAACCAACAAGCACAGGTCACAGGTTTTGTTTCTGTTACACTTTCTAGAGACGTAGAGACAGAAATGATTTAGTGATCAAAAACAGTTGCCGATGTAGAAGGAAATTGCTAAGTCTTGCTCTCCAGTGGTGAAGCTGTTTCGAACAGGAGTACAGAATAATGTAGCTATTGCTGTATAGTCAAACTGTCTTTATGTCATGGGGTCAGAAATTATCTATCCACTGACTGGTCCGCATTTACCAACTTCAGTGTGAGGAGTGGGAGGGAATAAACGTCTTTCTTCGACAAGTGATATTGCTGAATCAACACCACACTCCCTCTTTACACCATACTCCCTCGTTACACCACACTACTTCTTTACACCACACACCCTCTTTACACCACACACCTTTTTTGCACCACACACCCTCTTTACATCATACTATCTCTTTACACCACACACCCTCTTTATACCACACACCATCTTTACACCACACTCCGTCTTTTACATCATACTCCCTCTTTACACCACACACCATCTTTACACCCCACTCCTTCTTTACACCACACACCATCGTTACACCCCACTCCTTCTTTACATCATACTCTCTCTTTACACCACACACCCCTTTTTACACCACACTCTCTTTACACCACACTCCCTCTTTACACTACACACCCTCTTTACACTACACACCCTCTTTACACCACACACCCTCTTAATACCACACACCCTCTTTACACCACACACCCTCTTTACACCATACACCCTCTTAATACCACACACCCTCTTTACACCACATTACCTCTTTACACCACCCCCCCCCTTTTACATCATACTCCCTCTTTACACCACACACCTCTTTATATGATTCTCCTTCTTTACACCACACTCCTTCTTTACACTACGGGATTGGCAGATTGCATTTTCATTAAAGGAACTAATTGCCTCACCTCGTGGTCAAGAGGCGGACACACATTTGAACAAAGAATGATTGGATTCACAGCCCTCTTTAAGTCTTTGAATTGAATGGCTTCCTTTGCCTGGCTGGTTCTTATCACTTCATCTCGTCTGGGGGAAGCAAAGACATACTGCAAAAATATGAGCAACTTTGATTTGTTTATTTTCTATCGGTGGGATGTTAATATCAGTCTTAATTACAAAGATAGTTAAAGCAGAGCGCTCATAGAATACAGCTGTCCGTCTTGAGTAGGTTGCATCTGGATCGAGTCTAGTAGTAGTGGTCTGGAAAGGTGTCTGTGTGAAAGGGATCGGGTATGTGGATGTCAAACGGATTTAAATATAAATCCTCACCTTGCTAGCTATTTAGCGCCATAGCCCATGTTCTCCTTTCTGTGTTCGAGCGAAGATGATTGTTCCTGCTTGTCAACTAACGTTTGAAAAATTCCTGTTGTCCATGAAACTCGACAGGAACAGTGTGAGAGGTAACTTAAGTTATTGTGAAGGGAGGGCAAAAAGAAAAAAAAACTATGTCATGGACCTACTATATTCTCTTCACTGCAGACTGAGACCCGCCCCAGTGGAAGTGAACTTCAAGACGAGATGGAACGGAGGGGTACCAAGACGAAAAGTAAGCGAAATCAGAGCACGTGCACGAGCTACATGCTCGGCACATGAAACGACAATTCCTCCTAGCGATGGGGCTATTTCCCATGCCAGCAAGCACCCCAAATTGGGTACCCCTGAAAAGATAGATATCAGAAGCAAATCTGTAGGACCCAGTTCCACTTCCAAAAGACCCGCGCCTCCTCATAAACCAAGTCCATCTCCTTCGGCAGATCTGAAGATAGTGCCCTTGTCGTCCAAAACGACGGCAAGCCCGCGTGCCAAAAGAAATATCAGCCCTCGTTTCAAGAGAAATGCCAGCCCTCGTTTCAAGAGAAATGCCAGCCCTCGTTTAAAGCGAGTTGTCAGTCCACGATTCAGAAAAAGTGCCAGCCCGCAGAAATCTCGACAGCAACAAGACAAGACAGGAAGTTTTTGGGGAATTCATGACAAAAGTGGGAAGATCTTGAGTGTGAACGGAGCCTTTGACAGCTACAATGGCAGCCACAGTTTTAAACAGGACTGGTCTGAGTTTTTTGCACATTTTAGTGCGAAACGCCGAGAGCAAAAAATGTGTCGGATGAAACGGAAAAGCCCTTCGAGAGTTCTCAAGAGCTCAACTGGAAGTAGCAGCAAGATACAGCCGGGCTCAATGTCACTGAAAAAGAAGAGTGCTAAAGGTCAGAGCAAGCACAGATCGCATAAGAAGAAAGCGGAAAAAGTTGAGAAAAGAAAAGAAAATGAGGAAGACCCTCTTGACCTTCCGTCACTCCCTCGCTTTATCTTGCACACCGTAGATCCTGTTAAACCTACACCTTCACTTGTAAGTTCAAAAGATTGTACATCCGACAGTTTCACCATTAGGAAAACGACACCACCGACACTGAACTCCTTAAGAGGCCAGGGGGCGTTCAGGTCCTACTCCCGGCGAGACTTTGGCCAAAGTTCTGTGGACGCGTCCATGACAGTGGAGAATGTGAAACAACATGAATCAAACGGTGTTAGTTTAGACCCAGACAAGACTAGACCAGAGACAGGCCCACCGCTGGCTCCAGCACCAGAGCATGAAGCCTGCTCACTTTCAGAACCTGTAGATATGAAATCTGAAGGGGACGGGAAGTTGGAGTTTGTAAAAGGGGATCCTGCTGACAACACGGGGCGTCACAACACCAAATTCTTGAGCATGAAAAGTCAAAACAGTAGCAACGACGACAGCCTGACGGTGAATTCATCTAGGCAGGATAAAGAAAAGATCAAGAAGAACACTCTGAAAGATGTAGACCTCAAGTACCCCACGAAAGAGCAAATTCCCAAAGGTAAAAACCCTGCCCACTCCACTTACTTTAGATTTCAAAATGCTGACTTAAACCCCACAGTGCATTCTAATCATGTCGTAGAAAAAGCAAGAACTTGCCTTGGGACCCAATTATGCCCTGTCACTCACTGTGCCACACAAGGAAATGTCAAATGGAATGATACCATCAGGGACCATGGAGATTCGAGACACTCACAGCTTATCATGCCAAGAACCATGGGTACAACCAAAGAAAGTGGAGAAAAATTACAGTTTATCGCGTCTTCTCGATTGCAGGATGCAACAAAAATAAAAATTTGCCCAAAAAATGGCGAGAGACTCCAATTTATAGCTACATCTAGAAAAGTAAACGACAGTCATAGAGAGGAAGTTAAGCAGAGTGACATTATTTCTGCAACGTCCTCAAAACCTTGCCAAAATTTTCCCGGTTATGCGAACCACCCAGAGGCCAGAAAAATGCAACAAACTTCAAATGTGCTACAGTACAATGATTCAAAACATCGCAATCATTCCAAGGATATTGTTTGTAGGGTACCACCTGAGATCAGTGAGAAAAGAGATAATTCATTTCATCCTCATCTTTTGCCGTATCCAAAACAAACACAGGAGATACCAACACCGCGGCAAAGTGAAGACAAGAAACTTTCCGCTTGTGATAAAAATAAACGCGCAGAGGAGTCCTCGCAGATTGGGAAACACAGCAAATATTCACTACCTGGTTCGGAAGTACCCAATAAAAGCAATATCCCAATAGCCCCTACATTTCAGAAATTCGATGTCCGTGTAGACCATCAACAGCGGAGAGTTGGAATAGAATATAATCACAAGCCTTCGTGTGAAGATACGATATTTAAAGTAAAGGATAACAAAATTACAGCATTACGATCTGATGGCCATTGTGAACAAATTCCACTGAAGTCAAAGACTGCACAAACGAGGCGTGAGTTGCTGAACCGAGTAACGGAGCTTCAAAATAGCATCCAATATCAATCAGCTGTCGGAAGATCCGATGTCAATACCTTGCATAAACCAACTCAAATTAGACCAAGTCATCTGGCTGTAGTAGTTAAAGAAGGGACGAGAAGTTTATCAAAGCAGCAGCGAGATCACGCAAAAATTGTATACCAATTTGGTAATGAGCCGAACGTAAGTATAGCAGGCAACAGGGGGCAGGATCACACCCTCTTAAACGGGCAGAACATTCATTACTTCAGGGGAGGAATGCATCGTCCATCAAACAATGCTCGCAAATCAAATGTCGACTTGTCGCCCCTTGTAGAGGAGGACGTGCCAACGCACAAGGCAGCTAGAGTCCATGGGAGAAGGAATGCTGACTTCTTTCCCCCACATCCTTTGGAAAGTGGAGACTTCAGAAGGTGTCTCTATGAGAAGCCAAAGGGATCTGTTCCCATCATAGGCGATGATGTAGAAAAGTCAAACAAAAGAATATTAAATCATATTTCAGAGGAAGCTAAAGTCAGACAGTTTTACCCAGACGCACTGCGCAAATGTCAATATTATATAGAAAACCAAACAGTCACCCCTACAAAAAGTAGTCATTCTCATATCCACGAGAACATCGCAAGACATGACAGTGATTCTAAGCAGTATCCCGTCTTCAGGAAAGTCAGTCAGGACGAAAAGGGCCACGACATTTTGCAGTGTGAGAAGCCTGTGATAAAAGTACATACTCATTATGGTCATGCAGTGAAGCAATCAAAAAGTCTAATATCAGTTGGACAGATGCTGTCTGAACTCACGGCCATTTCCCGGTCCAAGAACAGTACCCAACGCTCCCCAAAACACAAACATTCTAAGAAACATCGCGGAAAGGTTTGTAAAATTATATACTTCAAGCCAGTCCAACACGGCAGTAAGCACTCTCGTTCACTAAGACAAACGAGAGAAGCTCACACGGAACCAGACCCTGCCTGCAGCCGCTCACCTAGAGACGACCGTTCCGCTAACTCAGTTGCGAGTTCTGAGGGTCGTGGGAAAAAAGGGGAGTACATCAAGTACTATAAGCTGAGAAAAATCAAATCACACAGACACGAACCATATAGGAAACATCTGCACACTAGTAGTGAGAGCACGGTCACGCCGCCTAGTGGTCAGGGTCTGTACTATATCAGAAACAAGAACAACTGCAGTCCATCCCGCCGCGGGCGATATATGCTGGGTCCTCTTGTGGACAGACATTTTTTTGTTGATCAAGACCAACCTCCTCACATGGAAGCAACTCGAAGCCCAGGTTTTGATTCAAGGCACGTCCCAACGGACCAACATGAAGAAATTGCTGGCTCAGTAAATACAGCCGTCACATCAAAGCAACACGAAAATAATTTGTCAGTGCAGAATCAGCTTCCACTTCTTGGTGACCTAGCTTGGAGCAATCTTGGTCACGTTCGGCTTCACTATCAAAACACAGATTCAGCTATCTGCTCATGGCAGGCGACACAAGATCAAAAGAACAATAGAACTGATAACACCTTTTCCATAATATCGGGAACGGAAAGCAGAGTTTCTAAAGCTTTTACAGACAGCAAGTTATCTAAACTAGATAAAGACTCCGCTCCTACCGAGACTACAATTCCGTTGAAAAGAAGCAAAACATCGGCGTCAGAGCGAACGTCGAATAAGTGTATGAGGATACCCAACCTGTCACAACACTGGCTCAGCATGTTTAAGAAACACGTGTATCTAGCACACATGAGAGGACAAGGAAGGTCGCACACAAGGAAATTGCTCCAGGCGTTGGACACGGGCCATCTTCAGTTTACCACAAACGCCAAACCACTAAAAAGGAAGAGCCCGAAAGGATATCTACCTCTTGCTGCCGAGAGACCGAACGATGTCAAAAGATCTCCTCCAATCACACAAAGCCATATGACTCAAACAGAAAACTCATTCAGTTCTGTCCATGTTGGTGTGCAAACAACTCCAAGCTTAGAAGCTCTCTCAAGGAATTCGCTGCACCAATACAAATCTAAGAATTACGGAACTGCCTCGAAGCTGCTACGGGACAAGTCTCGGCATAAGAAAGAGAAAGACAAGCACCAATATCGACACGTCGGCTCTCGCAAGTCGACAACAGATAATATCAGTGCTAAGACACCGAACACCCCACAAACACAAGCAAAGAAATCTTTTGCACAAGACCTGGATTCAAACCTTCAAGAACAGAGGCGCTCCAGAGACCAAGCTTTGTCAGTGCAAAATATGCAGACTTTAGAAAGGGACGGACATGAGGTAAACCAAACACAAGTAACTCAAAGTGATTTCTGTGGAGCCACTGCAGCGTATCAAGTAAACACTGAGAAATTTCAAAAGATTTGGGATAAGACACTTGCCGTGAACGAAATGCAAGAAGGCTCACACAGTTTGATAAAATCTAGCCTTGCCGCTGCCCAGCATCAAAGAACTCAGGCAGAACTGCATTCTCATCAGACTCTCCACTTCGTTCATCACAGCCAAGTTCTGAATCATAAAGAAAATACAATTAATCAAACTTCATTCAATAGCAGCGAACGGGAGCCCACAACCCATGGTGCCAAACCGAAAAATAGCGCAGAAATTAAAAGCGTGCAGTCGACGGAGGCAACCAAAGTTTCAGAAAACCGGAAAAACGCCCACCAACTAATTCACGCTGGCGAGACAATCTCGTGCCAAAAAGTGGTAAAAGTCACTACAGTGAATGTAGAGAAACAGGAACAAAATGCAACAGCCAATGACACTGGACAGTCTAGTGACGTGACTCAATCGCAGTATGAAAAACCAACTGTGACATCTTTCGGCTGTTCCACCAGTAAAGAAACTGGTACCCAGGATGCAAGTGATAGGAGTATTGATTCTTCGAGGCTGTCTGAACTGCGTAAGCTATGTGTCATGCGGCCTTTGTGGAAAAATGCTAATGTTGATGAAATAGATAGAAGAGTGAAGCGAGCCCTCAGGCTCAGAGAAGAGCTCCAGCACTCTAGAGCTTTCGCCGCCCGAATGCGCGGTTCGGTTACATCGAACTCCGAAGCTGGAAGTCTCGCGGACAAATCAAGAACAAGAAAAGAAGATACCCACCTGAACAATGGGGTAGACACGGCATCTATGCGTATCGAAGCTTCTTGTAGTTCTGCAGTGGAAAGTGTGAATGTTCCTTGCCGGGAAGAGATGAGGCCAGTTGAAACAAGTGATACAGACTTAGCAGCTCCTCATTTCGAATTCAAGGCTTTTGCAACTAAAGCCACTTGTGACAATACTGGACGGGGTGAAATAGCGATCAAAGTCGCATCTGAGAAGGAGGTTATCAAAACAGTCAGTAAAACGTTCCCAAAGTGTCGTGGAGAGATGGAACAAGGCGCTCAGGGTGGACACACTACACGACATACGCCTAAAAACAAATCGGCTGATTCAAAGAAGCCTGTAAAAAGAGAGTCAACTTTTCGTGTCGAGCGGAGTGTGTCCTTCCACGAAGACTCGGTCAGTGAAATGACCAACAGACCCGAGAGACCATCAAGTGTTCATGGGTCATCTCAACCGAGCAGAAGCAACAGTGGCAACAACTCCCTAAAAAGAGCGGGCATTGCCGAGAAAAGTTCTCCTCCAACCAAAATATCCAAAGTTGAGAACACTCCCAAGAATGCCCCAAGATTAGTTGGAGCACTAGTACAGAATCTGCCCCAAGTGCCGCTCTCCTCTTTTGTAGAATGGTTTATTGAAACGTCGGATCCAAACAACTTCATCACGTCGGACATATCGAGCAGCTCATCAGACAAACCCGGAAAAGAGCAGAGTGCAGAATTTCCTAGAGAAGATCTGGGCGGTTCCGATTCTTGGGCTGAAACCTTACTTCCCCAACCACCTGATAACCCCGGACCCTCCCGAATACTGCTTGGCAAGGAGAGGCAGGCACTTTCCTCAGGCGCCAGAAGTATTGGTGGTTTCTTTCAAGAGACCTCGTCGATAGATCAAGGTAAAGCCTTTGTGTTGCGAAGTCATCCTTCAGCACCTTACTGTATGGGCGTTCCCAGTCAATTCCGCCGGCGCTCGAATGACCCCCCAACACCCTACACATCTGGAATGCCGGCGACGCCTTCGTCTATCATCTACGCTGTGTCAAGCCATGTCCCTGAGGAATCAGAGATGTCAGTGTCATACACTGAGGATGCCACTCCTACACGAAGGCGGGTACTCTCGCTAGATAAAGTGGGTCTGAAATCTGAAACTGGGAATCACCAGTTTGTCCTTACACCAGACAAGGCATTTGGAGACACATCTGTCAAAAATATGAATACACCAATAGGCCCAAAGCCTACAAATGCAGACGCCGTCAGTTTACACCACAACAAAGAACGCATGAAACAAGAATATACAAACTTTGACGAGAATTACAACCATACTTTCTTCGATGTAAGTAATCGAAACAAAACCAAGGACTCTTTATCAACAGCATCAGAGACATTATCTGAGGAAAATAACACACGATTCAGTAAAGCATTCACGTACTTTAGACCTTCTGCGGCTACAGACTTTAACTCAGATTTTGCACACTACGATACACACTCCAGTCAACACTGCTCATCCCATGTGCACGACCATTTCGTTTCCACAGCCGAATCCAATAGCTCTGCAGGCACCAAGACGGAAGAATTCTCCAGGCACCAGGGAATATTTTCTCTGTGCCAGAATGGCGATCATCTTTCAGTCGGTCTTCCTTGGGAGACGGCACAAAGCCACAACCACATAACCGACAGCGAACGGACCAATCCAACAGAAGAAGCGTCTAGCACTGGCCACGCCTCACAGACCATGAGCAGCAGCAATGACCCAGTCTCCGCCCAAGTAGTGGACACGGAAAAAGACGATGAGGACCGGTATGGACCGGGAATCCGGCACATCTTGATGAAGCTTAGACACGGTAACGACACAGATGACCAGACAGTGACCCGACCAGACAGAATGAGAATTACTGTGAGGAAATCTTCGGACATAACAGGAATCATTGCAAAGTTTCAAAAGGAAAACCCATAAAATGCCAGAATGTTTGCGTGAGGACGGGACTCTTTACTTCAATACGAGGGGCAAGAAATAACTGCGAAGATAAACTTAGTTCAAATGTCAAGAGGTGATCCCAAGGATTGACAGTATTTTGGTGTGCGATCATTTGGCGCATTGCTTTGGATCATCATTTCTCTTGGGAACCTTACAACAGAACACGTTTGATCTTTCCAAAAAGGCTTTGTTTAGCTGTAATGGGATGCGTACAAAAACATGCTCAAGTAAAATGGCTCCAATATGCGAATCATCCTAATGTCTTTCTGAGGTCGTCCTGAAATTAACTTATGGACGCAGATATATGCTAAGTTTGTTGTCACTAACATTGCAGCCTTGTATCATTTTGAATCAACCATGATCTTGGAAACTTCTCATCCCAAAGGCAAGTAATTGCGTATTCAAAGGCAAAGAGAAAAAAAAAGTCTGATATTGATAATTAAAGTGCCAGGACAGGTCTAGTTCTATAAAGCGAATATTTTTGCAAATTCACCCTTGACTTCTATTTGAAGAGTGAAACATTATTGCTCTAAATGATGAACCAAAGGAACGAAAAGTGAGAAGAAAAAAAAAACGCTGGGCGTTTAGAACTCATTACAGCTGGACTCACCAATCTTAATGTGTCTTGCATGACAGAAATTTGTCTTGTAATTGTTGTCTGTGTATATTTAAATGCAGATCATGTTTCGAAAATGTCATTTACCGCCATGTTTCATTTCCTTGTTTTATAAAGGAACAGTGTTATGTACCCGTCATTATCCATGCATTTATACCAAGTACCTGAACATTTCAAATATATTCATCTTTACAAGTTATTTATTTACAATTTTTACAAAATGAACGTGAATGTTGGTAAATAAAATACATCACGTCTTAAAATTCACACAGATAAAAGTTTTGTAAACTGGATAGTTACTTGTTGCAAGTTCAGTTGCTCAGCCTTTTGAACCGTTCGATGATTCTCTGCAAGGAAATTTATGTTTCTTTTTTTCGTCTTTTTGATCACTTCCACATGCTTGTGCTGTTTACATATCTGTCTTATTGTTGTTTTGCCTTCATATGTTTATCCTTCGGCCTCTTCCCATCTGTCTCTCTTACGCCAGTCACTGTCGTTTGCTTTTTCCTGCTCCATATTTTTCATTGCTTGTCAGCATAACTCATCTCTCACACAAAAGAGCCTCGTCTTCAGTTAGTAGATCTGCTCACATGATCTCATCGCGTTGATGTGACTTACATTTGATTGGCTCTATAGAGCAGTGAAAGTAGTAAACTAGTGGCAGGAGTGTTATATCTACAGTGTCTTTTGGGCTGGTCACTAAAACTTTTATTGTGATTAAAGTTGTTGAAACTGTTATTGCAGTTTTGCTCTCTACGATGGAGATTAGCATCCTAGACCCCAATCAAGGGATGCCACAGTGGCAAAAACCCAACATGAGCAGCAGATCTAATAAACCATGGTCCAAAAGTTTAATTACATTCCAGCTGCTCTAGCTTAGTATTAATAGTATCTCTCACAGTCAACCTGCTCCTCTAAGTGCATAAACATTGAGCAAAAGGTCTGAGCCCCGTGCCAGGCATCCCGCTCACATACCAACTTAAATTAGCCAGCCATAGAGTTGATTATTTACCTCAATACAAGAGGGTAAACGAAACCTCGCACTAGACTGGAAAATTAAATACATTTTTTGAAAAAAATTCTCAATATAATTTTAATTTAGATCTAGACCTAGGTCCTACAGCCCTACATGCTATATTTCACTTCTTCTTTCCCTCTTTTCACATGGCCTGCCATCAGAGATTTGGTTCTACTTCACACATTCTAGCACTAACTCACTTTGGACATAATATATACTTTTGAAGAAGACAGATGATGCAGAAGGGGTTTTGCTTGCACAAGGCAATTACGTTCACGAGGAACATCTAGTTCAAACCCTCCGAGATCTCACTAGACGGGACTTATCATTCTGTTACAGAACTGTATATAAAGTGATAGTATATTAATTATTATAATGGGGCTACATAGCAAAATAAAGTTTGCGTCCAGGCAGCAAATCTCTACATTTCAAGGATATCTTTTCATTTAATGCAGTCATCCGAAGAGAAAACATATGGATAAAACTGAACATATTAGACTATAGCTAGACTATTTTTTTAAGAGTCCTCATTCACCAAAATGAAAAAAAAATGCCCACAGCGAGGTTCTGACAATTGAACTACTACATTGTAGCGTTGATAGTGCTGATAAAATATACTGTCTGACAAGTAGTAAGTAACGTCACAGCTGATTAAATATACTGCGTGACGAGTAGTGAGTAACGTCACAGCTGCTATTTTCACCCGTCCCTATTTGTCACACAATATGTATTGTAAAACGCAAATTCGGTTCCGTGAAGCTAAATCAAAACTTTTATAGACCTTATATAACGTGTGACCTCGTGACCTCGTGCCTCATGTGATCGAAACATTCCCATTGATAATCATTGTACTGCACTAATCTGAAGTCCTCTACTTTCTTTAGAACATTTTACTCATGTACTTGAAAATCTCACATACTCAACATTTGAGAGCTTGGGAGTTCATGGTGAGATCAGTTACCATCGTAAGAATCGCATTAATGCATCGTTGGTCACAGCACCCTTGTCAGTGCTGCACGTTTTTCAGCTTGCGATATAAAGAGCTAATAAAATGCTTCTCACGGAGATGAGCGATCTCATCAGGAATGCACAAGTTCTCAAAGTGAAAAGTGGTATTTTATTACTGTAAATATTATGAAAACGTTCGAATGATTTGAAGTCAGAAATTCGCAGCCGGTAGCCGAGTAGAACGTGTTGAGGTATGCGGCCTAGGCTACTGAATATGACCTGATGTTATTTGATTCAGGTTATAGAAGCCTAATCCGAGTTGCCTCTTTGAGCATATACATTGTTTTCTCTAAGGTCATTTACAACAACTTCCACAATCTCTAGGTCTTCTTTAATAATTCGCAGCAATCAATAAGCTTATTAAAAATGATGTTGAAAAGAGAAGTATTTCACATCATTTTGGAGCTACGAACTAATAGTATAACATCGAAAGGCATAAACAAGCTTTTAGTCGTCACCATAATGACAAGTGCTCGGCACAGACGGCCACATCGAAATTGAAGTAAATGACCCAAACTTCAGGTTTAGTTTACGTAATCAGGAGGGAGAGAATGCAACTAATTTGCAGGCTTGTCTAGGGCCTATTCTCCATAATTATCTTCCTATGGCCTGTTATAACACCCTATTTTTATCCAATTAGTCTATAATATGGTCAATAACGATAAGCAACCTTTTGAAACAGGAGTAATACCCCTTAGCTGTAGCATGATAAATAACTGTGACACGTGCATCTGATGCACTACTCACGTGGAGAGATTAACGACCTGAGTCATTAACAGACCCCTGCCCAGTGTTCGCTCACACAAAAGCATTTTTACCCGCACACACATTGTTTCATACACACTTACATACACCTACCTCTACACCTACCCATACACCTACCCACACAATCTTAGTTAAGAGAGTATGACTGAAGCTGGCAGTGTAAGTGACTGTATGTTTATGAGTCATAAAACGAAAAAAAAAAATCAAAGTACTTTTCCGAAACAAAAAAGAAACAGCATTCAAACAGGTCAGAGTATTTCAAAAGATAATACGAATTAATGAACAAAAAATTGCACTGTCAGAATATCGATACTACAAAAAACACTTGCAAGCTGTGCAACCTTTCTTAATAGGATAAAAAACACGTAATGATTGAGTGCAAAACTCATGTTCATCGTCATCGTCACTATAGGCCAAATTATTCAATGGGAAAAAAAAATTGAAATGATCCATGAGTGTATGCGGAGTAAGAACTGAACAATAAAATACAATATTAGAACCACATTTTAGAGACAAAATTAATAATAAGCTCAATCTTCAGGGTTTGAAAACCAGACTCTTGGCCATAATCATCATTATAATCTAATATTCCCATGTTTCTTATCGTCTGAGTCATCTTTATGACATCATCGTCGTCATCATTATCATCATTCGTTTCACACAAAATAAAATGAAAGAGCGTTCACCAGTGTCATCATCTCCATCATCATCATCATCATCATAGGTGTATGTGGTTGCACCTGCCCACGTGTGTATGTGTATGTGTGTGTGTGTGTGTGTGTGTGTGTGTGTGTGTGTGTGTGTGTGTGTGTG
>JAWQUT010000401.1:22245-33815 GCA_033807755.1 Ellobium chinense | reverse complement strand
GCGCGCGCGCGCGTGTGTGTGTGTGTGTGTGTGTGTGTGTGTGTGTGTGTGTGTGTGTGTTTGTTTATGCAGGTACATCTATGTGTGTGATAGTGTGGTTTTATCTGTGTGTTTATGTAGACCGTTGTTTTAAACAACTCAAACAATGAACTTATCTCACTCCCTTTCACAACGTCTCTCAGTTGCTCGATTTCTATTTCTATTTTTGGCTCTCATACTCATATTCACTTGCCTTTCTTTGTACGTCATAATATATCTGAATGGTCAGTGTTGAAAACAATGTTAAGTATGAAACATTGACTATTTTTAATAAATCCAGTATACGTTTTTCTAAAGTTTTGTGTCGTTGGGCAGATTCGTATTTAGCTTTATCATCATCATCATCATCATCATCATCATCGTCATGATGATGATGATGATGATGATGATCATCATCATCGTCATGATGATGATGATGATCATCATCATTTAAGATTTTTAAAATGAAGAATCGTAAACCAGACGGAAACATTTTTTCACAGAAAATATTATATTAGGCACATTCACAGTGAACTGGTGAAACACATTAGTATATATATAAGAATGAAGAATTGAAAAAGTAAAGAAAGCTTAAAAGTTCAGAGGTGGACGGTGACTAGTGAGTGAGTTTACATCATGCTTTAAAATGGGAAAAAGATAGTTGATAGCGTCTAATAAAGTTAAGACACGATTTAGTAAAGAGTGATTGTGGTACTTAGGTATTTATTACTAGAATAATGCATGAACTAAGAGACTCGCTAAAACATCATCATCATTGTCGTCATCATTAAAACTAAATATGATCCTGCCCAATGACACAAAACTTTCTGAAAAATGTATAATGAATTTATTACCAAAATGGTCAACGTTTCGTGTTAAACACTTTTTCAAGACTTTTTCATTGTCGTCATCATCATTATCATCATCATCATCATCATCACCATCATTACCATTGTCATCATTGTGAAAAACTATATGGTTTTAAGTAAAGTAAAAAAAAATGCCAGGCAGTATTTTTTTTCAGCACTTTTCACTGGGCTCTTCGAAAACTTTTGCCATTTGCTATCGGCAGTAATTTTGAATCTCACCATCTCGAATTTTGCTGGCGCAGGTGATTTTTTTCAACAACTGATCCGACATGGACATCTGCGGCAGGCAATATGGGAAAAAAAAGCAAAACAGAAAGGGAGAGCTCAGCTGTAAAACACTTTACTTACAATCCACTTTGCGAGATTGCAAATTCACGACAGCATAGCACAAGTTGCATTTAAGTGGAGGATGTGGTCAAGCGATGCTGATCGCTTTGGACTTTCATGGTGTAGACAGTGTCTGAAAAATTGTTGCAACCACACGGAAAGTGCGATTAAGCGGATTGCCAAAAAACAACAGTAGGTTGTATTGTAATCTTAGAGACAAATAAACCAGAAAACAATGTAGTGACACAAATTTGTCAGATGTTATTGATTGTAACACATGGAACTGACTGCCTATAAATGTTTAGACCCACCTACTAAATAAGGAGAGCAAAAGCATCTGTGCTGTTCTGTGCTGCATTCACATTTCTCTCTCTGTCCGTGAACACAACTTGTCCTTCTTAACGACGCAAATAGTTCGCTATTTTCGATTTGTGAGCGGTAATTTTGGACTAATTTCAGTAAAATAAAATCGGTGACTTAAAATTCTGAGGATCTTATTTGGAGAGAAGTCAAAACTTTTTTTGAGGTGTAGAAAGTAAAAGAAAGCTTATGTTGATATCTGTCCAGTAAGATGCTAAGCTGTCTGCTAGCGGAAGAAGTTAAAATTCTCATGTAGTGTGAAAAAAAGTAGACTTAAAAACGGAAAACGAAAGAAAAAACCATTTCTACATTTGAGTACTTGCGCATTTGTGATGGGATCTCTTATCATGGTATGAATTACATTAATTTTGCATACTGAACGCTGCTAAAGATGCTTTCAGCACCGAGGCACTAATAGTGCAATTCTTACGGTGAAGGTAAAAGATCCCATCATTAATGCACACGCTCTCAGTAGATCCCTGTTCAACAGGATACTTATATTACTTAGGTTCTTATTAATATTTAGAAAAAAAAAGGAGTGAAACTGAGAAAAAAAAAGATTAAGATCGGAAAGAAAGACACCCAATCTTTCCAGTAGCCTACTATTAGTTGTCAATCTGTAGGGAAATCTAATCCTGACGTTGACATTCGGATCATTGGTGAAGGATTGGACGGGAACAACAATGACATCGGAAGTAGTTTTCGCTGCTGGAACATCGCAGCAGTGAAATAGTTGTAGACATGAACCTTTAAACAATCGATTTTTTTATTAGAATGGATCAGCTGTAATCACATATTTAGCAAATACTATCTTTTGCAATATCAACAATTTCCCTTGGTTTCCTTTTTATGTAGAGGTTTAAGATGTTGCTTAAAGAGCTTTGGTTGATATCAGATCTTTCATATAAATGCTGTATTTTTGCTCAATATTGAATGGAGTTACTTCATCATAAAGGAAAAAGAAAACCGAGAACAACAGAGAATCACACATTGTGAGCATTTTAGTGATATTAATTGTTAAAAAGTGTTAATAAAATTAAAATATGGGATACTTGAAGAGCTAGGAGGTTCCTCTAATTATCCAAGGTGAAACAGTTAATGACATAACTGAGGTTTAATAGATTCCAATTGACCAACTCCCCTTTCTCACCAATTTATATCTTGCTTGTGAACATTTTCTCTCTTGACAGTTTGTAAATGCTAAGAGAAACAAACATTTGAAACACTATCACTTAAATAAATCACTCAGATAAAGCAGATTTCCTTCAACGCCGGGTGAAGAGATGGAATATCTTGTGGTCTTCTTGATGTTGGTTGCAGGGTCTGGTAAGTATTTACACGAATGCATGTATTCATCCATTTCATCCATTTGCTCAGTTTTAATGACTGAATGGCCGACTCTCATAGTTACTATGTCATAAACCTGCTCATATTTCACTGGTGTCATGATGCATGAGAGAATGAATAACGCAGACACATCTTCCACTGTATCGAGAATGACCTTCCCTCCTGTTCCCTACGCGATTTCACTCATATTCAGTCACACACAAACACAAACACACATACAGACACACCCAAACACACATACACATGCACGCACACATACACACACATTTTTCAGCGCAGTCAAACGACAAGCTTGTTTATAGTGTGCGTTTACAAATCCCTCAGTCTATTGTGCCTGATGAAAATCCATCTGATAACTGCGTTGGTATGAACTAGTCAACACTGTCATTCACCAGTTCTTCAACATCAGTTCCTTCAAACAGCAGTTCAGTGATAAAAGCTTAATAACACTCAATTTTTCTTGCCTTTCAGGAGCGGAGCTGATTTTGACAGTGACCCCAGAGGCTGTGGAGCCGGATTTCACTCCTTTCTTTTCTTTGAATTGCGCCTTAATGGACTTTGAGGAGGCAAAAGTGGTGTCTATGTCAATTTCTAGGTAAACAATGGAAAGAGGTGGTGGTAGAGGGAGGGAGGGGGGGAGGGAGGATGGAGAGAGAGGCAAGGATGGAACGGAAAAATGGTTAAGGAGACAGAAGGCAGGATAGAAAGTGAAGCAGAAATATAGAGTGAGGATTGGTAGTAGTTCAGACTAGTGTGTTGTCCTTTCTGAGATGTCCTTCAACTGGTCCTTCATGAGATTTGGATGACAGTCACAAGGGTGGAAAACTGAAATAAGGATAGGGAAATCAGGAAGAGAGAGAGCATGAAGGAGAGAGAGAGAAAGAAGAGAGAGAGAGAGAGAGAGAGAGAGAGAGAGAAAGAGAGAGAGAGAAAGAGAGAAAAGAATAGGATACTGTCCGAAATGAGAAGCAACAAAAATACAAAAAAAAAAAAAAGTCAAAAGGGCGAACATATAGCAGTATTAAGGATAAAGAGGGATTCTAGTGAGTACAGGAAAAGAGATCAACATTATTACCCACAGAATGGAATGTAATTTTGATATATATGTTCTGATAGCTTACGTTAGCCAGGAAGTTGGCAAACTTCAAACACATCGAGAATCACGAGCGAAGAGAAACTGATTGGAAAATGCAAAGCTATGACAGATCAAAAGAGAGAATGACGTAAACTTATAAAGAGCCGTCAAATCTAGAGCATGAAACAATCTTTATCATTGATATTTCCTTACTGTCCATCACACATGTTAGACAAAGCACACAACGAGGTGTTGGCCAGTTCGTCCCAAGAGAACCCGTAGCTGAAATCCGAGGTCTGACGCCCAACGCACCCAGAGCAGCTCGAGGCTTTGAGAGACTCACAGTGCTGGGACAGATCACATCCTTTGAGGTAAGCTGTAGCCAATCGTCTTCGAGTTCACGTAACTCTATGTTACTATTGCCCCAGCAGGCCAGATTTTCTAATGAATTAATCAACTTCCTGGCTAACGTGTATAGTAGTAGTATCTCTACCACAAGCAGACAAGGTGTGCGCTGTTTTCGTTCAGGTTCCGTGGGTGGGGGAAAAAAATCATGGATTCTGATTCATTCTAATCTTTCTAGTATAATGTTAATCTCACAGCTGCAGGAGACTAATGAAGGTAGAAGTCCATGGACGAGGGAAATCAACGGCCGTTGTTATACTGGTAGGAATAGTGCACCACTGTTGAAAGTAGATAGTTTTCTTTTTGGGCTCTGAGTGAGTGACCAACACTGGGTTTATTCAGATTTAGGTTGCGGAAACCAACAGTAACCATCACAGAATAACACAAATATATACAATTTATAGCTATTTACCAGATTTCCCCAAACGCCATACCAAAACGCGGCGACTAGCGCGTTCTAACACGCGGTCGACAAGCACTGTTATTATAGACACGGTGGAGAGAAACAATGATATATTCGGAGACTTAGAGAGTCTCTGACAATGACTTCACTTATAAGATCTAATGTCTTTGTAGACTCTTCGAAGTCAGTGGTAGCTAATCTAGCTATCTTCTTCCACAGTCTGAACTGGGAACCTATCTCGAGGTGGTCTGGCCTAACCCCAAAGTAGAGGACCTCGGTCTTTATACCTGCGATGCCACAGTGGTTGGAGAGACAGGACAGTTGATGCCTCTGACTGCTCAAGCCCGAGTTTCTACTTCCGGTGAGCTCCGTCTGTCTGGAACTTTGGATGCTGGTCAGACTCCTAAAATTGTTTTAAAAGACCTATCTTTGCTAAAGAAGGGGTCTAGAACAGCACTGCAGAACCTCACGGAGTGTTTGCTCTGACGATGCTGTTATCGCTAACATCAATCTCACTTTCATCACTACCGCTATGATGACTATAACAAAATTATGACAACAACCGCACCATCACAGTCACCACAACACTTGTTACTATAAAACAAAATTGACGACCACCACCATCACCTCCACCCCTCCTCCTTCCCCCTTCTCCCTTCTCGTCCATGATCACCATGTCACCACCATAACAATTTGCACCATAAGAACTACCACATTCACTACCATGGCCTCGAAAACCATCACCATCACCATTTCTACGACAACAATTACCAAGTTATTACCATTTCTGTAGCGACAGCATCATGACACAACAGGGATACCACCGCCACCACAATCAATCAATCATTATCATCATCATCATCATCATCATTGATTATGAATAATATATTAAAAATATTTTGATGAACTGTCTACCAGTCGATATTGAACAGAATTTAATAGTTACAACACAATATGGAGTAAAAATTTCACAAATAAAAATCACTATCTAGCAAAAATATCCAGTAGTAAAAGCCAAATTTTCGGTCGCTAGACCTGGAATGGTGGATCATCATCATCATCATTAACAACAACAACAACAACAACAACAACAACAAACAACAACAACAACAACAACAACAACAACAACAACAACAACAACAACAACAACACCATTAGCAACAATAATAAGGCATCACCCCTTCTTAATTTCCACAGATCCTGCCTCAGACCGGCTTCTCGTTGCCCTACAAGATCTGAATGACAGAATGGATCTGTTCAACGAGACCCTTCAGAACATGCAGTCACAGCTGGACAACGTAACAGCCACAACTGAGGGTGATTGCCTGGGAGAGTGCAGGGGTGGACCGTCTGGGAGGAGGATGGATCATAAAGGGGATTGTTGCCGTATGCATAATTCATACGTCAGTTAACGTATTGCGTTAACCACAGTGAACATTTCTAATGTTTTGGGAGTTACGGCAATACGTTAACTAACGTAAGGATTATGAATACGGCCACTGGAGTCGGGCATTGCATGGGCCGTGGGGGTTGAAGCGGTGATTGTCTGAGATATCAGAGTGTTAGATTGCCTATATTAGTAGTCGTGGACTAAATGGAAGTCTGGAGTGATGGAATGCCAGGGAGATTCGTGACTTATTGTTTGAGAGACTGGTGAATTGGTTGGTATTCTAAAATGGCAGAGTGCACGAGACGCTGACATAGAGGATTAACCGAGAGACTGTAGTGATGGTGTCTTACATACTGGACTGGTACACTGGCCAGGACATTGAAGTAGAGAACTGCCAAATAGATTAGAGAGGTCTTGGAAGACTGGAGTGATTAATGGGCTGAAAGACTGATTGATTGTCTGAAATTTTTGAATGGTGGAGTTCCAGAAACAGTGCAGTGGTGGATTGCCGAAGATATTGAAATGGTGGGGTAACCGGAAGATTGGAGTTATAAGTTGCCAGGGAGACTGGTGAATTTTTCGAGAGATTGGAATGGTGGATTGCGTTGTAGGACATTGGAGTTGTGGTGTATTGGTTAGGAGATTGGAGTGATGATTTTCCGAGGAGATAGGGGTGGTGAATTGTCTAAGTTATTAGGGAAGTGGTTGAGTGTGAGACTGGAATAACAGGTTGCCCGAGTTACTGGAGAGGTTGACTGAACGATTTGGAGTGATGCTTTCCCAGAGACACTGTAGGACATTGGAGTGATAAAATGCTTAAAAGACTGAAATGGTCGATTGTTTGAGAGATTTGAGTAATAGATTGTCAGGGAAATGGGAGTGTTGGTTATATGAGAGATTTGAGTGGTGGATTGACCGAGAGATTCTAAATTTGTGAGGAGGGATGTGATGTATTTGTGTCCCCACATCTTCATCGTCACTGTCATCATCAATTTTATCATTAAGATACTAGTCATAACACATTTTACAAGATTCACTTTATGAGGCTCTGGGCCAATAGCATAACATTATTGGTTAGTAAATTACAGTGTTTCTCAATATAATGTAAAAGAAAAAAAATGATAAATACAGGCAGAGAGAAAGGAAGAATGAAGGGAAGAGAGAAAGGAAGAATGAAAGAAAGAAAGAATATACACAAGAATTGCTTCTTTGTACATGATGCTGGCACTTCTATTCTTGCCATTCCCTGACTTTTATATAAGACACTATGTCTCCTGTGTTATCATTGTAACCTCGTATCTTCTACAGCCGTGTATGTTAATTTCTTTCTCATATTCCTACACTATTACAAACACGCACGAATTTAGTTTACATAGCTACGTCCAAAAATGCCAATAAGGACACCATTTGTACTCGCATGTATCCATCCATCCATCCATCCATCCATCCATCCATCCATCTATCCATCCATCCAACCATCCACATTTCCATCCATCCACTTTTCCACCCATCCATCCATCCACCTTTCCATCCTTCCACCTTTCCATCCATTCACCGTTCCATCCACCCACCTTTCTATCCATCCATCCATCCTTCCATCCATCCATCCATCCATCCATCCATCCATCCATCCATCCATCCATCCATCCATCCATCCATCCATCCATCCTTAAACACAGAGCATGAGAGGGAGCGAGAGAGGGAGAGAGAGAAGGAGAAAGTGACAGAGAAGGAGCCCACTGAGACAGAGGAGACAACCTGGGAGTGGGACAGAGAACCCACACAAGAGGAGGAGACCGCACCAGATTCCACAGGTAGGCACGCCTTTATTTTAGTAGCTTTTTGACTCTCAGAAATATTGTTAATTAATTTGAAAGGCAAGGGGAGGGGGAGGGGGAGAAAAGTAAAGAGGATGAGGACACAGCTCACCATACACATTATTGCCACCAAAGATTTCAGAAAGTGATTTCTGTTTTTTCTTCTTCTTTTTTTTTTTTTTAAAGACAGTTGGTAAAACTGCCAGATTGTGCCTCATTCCACCATGCTGAAAACTCTTTCTCTCTCTTTCTTCACTACAGTAAGAGTGTTCTAGGGAGTATACAAAAAGTCATATGAGGTGGACTTCAGTGCTTTTACAGGACTTTTATTTTAATATACGGATCTTTTACGGACTGTTGTAGCAGGGATAGGCATGAAAGGTATGCGGATATTCATTTCCTGATATTACGATCATATTGCATGTTACGTACAGGTTCGTAAAGTGCATTATGATCGTAAAACCAGGAAAGGCCAGTATATGCGAGCTTATCTGTGCTATAACAGTCCATGAAAGATCCGAATTTTAAACTTAAACCAGAAGCTTTCTGTTGTGAACTCCATGATATAGCCTAACATTCTTTCACTGATGATCTTTACCCTTCCAGAGGAGTCGCTCAACAAGCTTTTGAGTGCGGTGGAATCAATTGGGTCCACCCTAGAGAGGCTCAACTCTTCCCTGGCTAAGCTTGAAGAGAAAATTACTGACTTAGAGGAAGGTAATAATTGTTGTTTAGTGACACTAGTTTTGCTTATGTTCTTGTTTCAACGCAATTTCAGTTGTTGTAGTTATGACACTTTTTTATGATCACAATGACGACCGTTGGAATTAAGTCTCTCACTTATGTCACAAGGAAGATATTCACTTCACTGCTGACTTTAACGATTCGAATACTGTTGACGGCCGTGATTATAATTACAAACACGCTTTCTACTTTTATTTCAACCATGAATACGATTACGAGTATGTTTATGTTTATAAATCTGATGACAAACGTAGATCAGAATGATTATTCCTTCACTAATTATTGTTACCACTACGAATACCACTATCACTGCTGCATTTACTTTCACCACGCTGATTACGATTACGAAATTTACTTTTGTGGCAGTGATTATGATAACAGGCACTACTGGTATTCGTGTTTTATTTGCAATGACTACAAGTATAATTACTTCTACTCATGTAATCACGACTGTACTACCAGTGCTATTTACTACTGTGACGAATATTTATTACAAGCACTTCGGTGCTCTCGCCACGGGTAAAAAGTCCATTATCTGGTTTTTTCGCTGCAATAACATCATATCTTCATTTCCCCCCATGTTTTTTTTTTTGTTTATTTTCATGTAGTTGTGTTTCACACATTTTGTGTTAATGTCTGTAGTCTGCGTGCCAAATAGTTTCGGTGCTGCACTTACTGTGAGTTTGGTACATGTTTTTAACCAAGCACTGAGAAGTGAAATGTTTTACGTTGTCCTATAAAATTTGAAAACTGCCAGTAGAAGTGTTGTTGTACCGAAGAGACAATTTTACCTTTAAGAGCATATTTTTGTGTACTTCCCTCGCCACATTTAAATAATCTCAAAGTTTTTATTTATTACTGAATGTCAACTAAACGGTTTTTTTTCTTTGATCGTCTTTGACAGAGCAAAATGAGACAGATACTGAAGGAGGTAGGTATTAATGTGTTCTCCTTTCCTGTTCAATACAGAGGTTTTTATGGCTGGTACATCGACTGGAGTAGATTTGGCGTGATGATCTAGACAGTTCAAGTGACATATGTTTGCTTGTTTGTTTGTTTGTTTGTTTATTTGTATGTTTGTTGTTTGTTTGTTTGTTTATTTGATTTAGGATTTTACGACGCGTCAGCTCGTTCACGGCTATCTTGCGCCTTTCTCCTTGTAAGCCTGAACTAGTGGGTAGAATTGTCCTGTCCACTGTGCCCTGGAGGTGGACGCTAGGCCTTCTCTTTTACAAATTTAACACTGTCAAGGATTGTTGAATGTGCGCAACTTGAACAATTGTGTTTGTTTTGTTGGATAAATTACGTTTTGCTCCACCATATGACAATTCTCAGAGACTTGAAAAGACTGATACAGTGACTTAAATAATATTACCTTGAAATTGGTCTACAACTTACTTTCCATTGCATCACATCGCATCTGAGAACGTAATGCTTACAGCGCGCCTATGGGTTGGCTTTTACTCTATGAATCGTGCACCGTGTTTTCTCAATTTCCCAAAAATTTAAATAACTTTCCAAACTAAATTTTGGCATACATTAGAAAATTGATATTGTCTGCTAAAGCTGCACATCTCAATTATATAGGTGTTATGGTTATTTCACAGCTGAAAAACTGAAAACCTGTCCATCAAAGCATGCTCATAGAGCCCCAAACATATTCGCCCATTTGTTTTTACATATTATTTAAATAACTTTATTACTGTAACAAAATTATCGCACCGAAGTCAATAAAAGTTGTAACAGCTTTAGATTATATTATTATTTGTCTGTTAATGTGCTTAAACCGTTATTCCAGTCTCTATTAAAGTCTTGAAGCTGCTGATTTTTTAAAAAATTAACAAAATGACCGGTATCACCGATTCTTGTTCAAGAGTATTATCTTTGTCCGTCTGTTTGTATATTATATTCTATTTCAACTGTGGAGACAAATATCCTCTTAAGGGGACGTGCGGCAGAACGAGGTCATTTTCATTAATACAGGGAAGTTTGTCATTTTGGGGTGAAAAATGGGTCAGATAGGGCCAGGAAGGAAGATAACGGGGGTGTTTTGCCCTCTCCTCACTCCGTTGCTATGGAAACGCCAATTGTTTGGCCGCCATATTGGAAAATATGCATAACTTTGAACCGTTCGATCTGGAGAACAACAAATGGTAGGATGCTGTTTTTTTTTCATTTGAAAGATCACTTTAAGTAAAATAGAATGTCACGGGCATTTTTTGATTTTTTAGATAGGTTTTTTTTTATAATTTTTTAAAAATTGTTATGAAAATATACTGAGTCTCAAAAGTTCTGTGACACCTAAAGATAAAGTGAAATATTTTCGTTCATAGTAAATGTTAGTGCATGGCATCTGGCATACAGATGCTCTGTTTATTTACGCACATGGCACCGAAAGATAAAACAATTTGAGTTCAATGGTTTAAAGAAGGAGTGGTTTATTTGGACATACCTTCAGAATTTCCGTGTCCATGTTTAGTCAATATCTCGTGTGTCCGCCTCTGGCTTGAATCACAGCATCACAACGTCTATTCATGGACCGGATCAGAGTTGTGGTGGTTCTCTGGGGGATTCTCAGCCACTCCAGATGCAGTGCTACCTCAAGTTCCAGCAGATTTTGTGGGGGGCGTACGTTATTCCTGATGCGTCGATCAAGGTAATCCCATAGATGTTCTATTGGATTTAAGTCAGGCGAACGTGAAGGCCAGTCCAAAACGCTATTATGATGAAATTCTTCGTCCTCATATACAGCCTTTCATGGCACGCCACGGCGGACTTTTTCAACATGATAATGCCCGTCCCCATGTGGCCAGAC
>JAWQUT010000401.1:2143-20446 GCA_033807755.1 Ellobium chinense | reverse complement strand
ATCTCCCCCTTTTATTTATTCTTTCCTGTTTTTCCTCTCACAAGCCTCCCTTTCATCTTCTTCTCATCTCTGCTTCCCTTTTCTTTCCTTCGGCGCCACGCCTTGTATCTTTCCCTTTCTTATCCTTAATCCCTTCCTTTTATGACGAGTGGGAGGGCTTATCTCACCGCTAGCCAGTCTTGACAGCTCCTACACCTTCCTCCTCTCTGCTGTTTTCCTTCCATTTACTACTGTGCCGGTTACAGGGAAGTAGTGTTTAATTCCATTTCATTTTTTTTTATTTCCTTTTTTTATTGTAATGTTTTGTTTGTTTGTTGCTTACTTTTGTTTATTTGTTCACCTATTTTGTCCACTCTACTTGTTTTTGTGTCTGCCGAAGAAGGCAAATTTGCCGAAATGTCCTTTGTATTGTGCCGTGATTCTGTAAAGCTTTCTACCTACTTGCTCATCTACACTCCCATTCCTAGACTGTGTGTGAGAGCAAGAGGTTGTACCTGGCAGAGATCGGTGACGAGGCGGAGTTCTTGGCTGTCGTAGAGGAAACCAGTAAGTGACACGAAAGCTAAAGACACAGATAAACTCCACTCTTATTTGCTCCATCGTAAACAATTCTTACACTTTCTGTAGAAAGTAATACATTTAATTCAAGATGACACATATATATTGTTATAATCTTATCATATATCAAAGCGCCCTGGTTCCTCCTTAGCTCAAAAAACATATAGTCATTCACATCCTAGTCGAATGAGAGAATGGGTGTAAACTGTTTTTTCCTTAGATACCACAAGATAGTGAGTCCATCCTACAAAATCCCAAATTATGCCATAATTAAAATGGCCATCTATCTTAAATAATGCTACTATAATTTAATCTATACCGGTGAACGAAGCTACAAACGCATTAGGATAGGCAACAGCTGTGCTCACTTGGCTCCTCGCAGAGAGAGAGAGAGAGAGAGAGAGAGAGAAAAAATTATTTGAAAATATATTCCACAAGACAAGTAGATCCAAACCAGCTGGGCTGCATTGACTTGTGAAAGTGTTCCCTGCAGCCAAATGGATTTTCCATGCCTTAGCACAGGTGACGCACCCGTACACGGAGGAAATGATTTTACTCTTATTTCACACTATTTACAGTTCCATATGTCAGGAACGATCAAATGGTTCTGGTGGCGGGCAGGAAGAAGGCTGGAACGCAAAACTGGTTGTTCCAGGGGAGTGGACAACAGGTGGGTCATTGACAGCGTCGGTGTTTGGACCAATATTCCATATTCACTCTTGCATGTTTTATAACTTTTAACTACCAAAGCAACAATTTTCGTCGTTTAAAATATTCAGCGGGAACCCACGTCTATAATTTTTAGCACGATTAGAAACATTTTCTGCAAGAGATGTAGAAATAAGATCAAATCTAAAAAATGGCCACTTTGATTTTACACTAATCTTTAAACTGAAATAAATCTAGATCTAGGTCTAATTTTATACATTACATGTTATCCATTGTCTGCACAAGATGATTTAATTTCTTGTTAGTTGTAAACGCTGAGAAACCTGCATTATGAATGATCCGATAATGAAATTTTTGATGCGTCATAACCTCTCGATGTTTGTTTCAAAACGATCAACTTTGCATGGTGAACATGTCAGATCAAAAAAATATTATATTTCGTAACCTCCGGGTGTATATTTGTAAATGATCTCCTTCAGAGGATGATCGGGGCAGATCAAATCGTTCATTATTTGGTATTCTGCTAGTGAATGTTTCAAAGCGAACTTCTTTGCCTGGGGACTCAGCGAGATCAACAGGTCCGTTATTTTGTAATCTCCCCTGCTATTTATTTCAAGATGAACCTTCTTGCATGGGACCCATTCCGATCAAAACGTCCATCAGTCTGTAATGTACTGTTTTCTACAACCCACTCGTTTGTCCAATTTGCCTCTTAAATTTCACCCCTCCCCCTCACCATCTTTTCCTCCCGAAAAACAACCAAACAATGAGCTCGTCTCTCTCCTGCACTCCAAAATTTTCACTACGTGGTAAAACCTAAATTTGCTCTAAAACTTGACAGATTCCCCCCTCAAAATTGTGTCCTCATATGACTTGGAGAAAACACTGATTATCTCCTCCTGTATATTTCCAGGTGGAGTTCTTTGCCTGGGGACCTGGTCAGCCCGTGGACACACGGAACAGCGAATGTCTGGCTTTAAGAAGGGTTGAATCGGAAATGGATATGGTGGCCCTGCCCTGCACCAGTGACCAGCAGAACTTCCTCTTCCTGTGTGAGGAGAGTGAGGAATAATGACTTCTTCATTGGAGAGTTCAATGATCGGTGCTGGAACTTGTGCGAGAGTTTGAAGAAGGCAATTGGAATGAAGCATTCCTGAGAAAGAAAGAAATCTAAAGATCGTCAAAATGAAATGGATAATATAGAAAAAAAAATCAAATCAAAGAACATACATAATTGGACAAGCAAAGCATTCCCTTGCAAAGAACAAAAAATGCAAAAAAAAACAAAAACAAAAACAGTGCAACAAAAACAGACAAACAAACAAACAAAAACTCTACTTTCAAAATGTATTAAATCATACTGTAGAAGTGAAATCCTCCTGTGGAAGAAAAAAAACCGTAGCAATCCTTACCATGTATAGATAATGATGTTGAAATCAAAGAGAGGATTATTTTTTGGGAGTGGGAGGAATGGCGAGAGGAGGGGGGAGGGTGTAGGCGGGCGGTAGATGTAGTTTTTAACGANGGGGGGGGGGGGGATGGTTTCCGAAATCGTACTCTTCTTGTGTCTGGAAAAAGGCTATGGAGAAAAAGCATTCACTGTGCTACCGGTGAACCAGTCAAGGCGTATTTAGAAGCGAATAGATCGTGGCAAAAGAGAGTGATGGATTGATCCAGCCTCAGTGAGAAGATTGTACAGAATAAGAAAGAAATGTTGAGTAGATGATGTACTATGACTGAATTCCATTGTAAATATTTATGACATACACATAATTGACTTTGAAACTGCAAGAGGCTGTCACTCATCATCAGTGCTAATATAAGTACAAACTGTGCACATATGTATATACTTTGTCACTTTGCACAACAACAACAACAACAACAACAACAACAACAACAACAACAACAACAACAACAATAAGAACACCAACAACACCAACAATAACAACAAAAACAACAGCAACATTTTAAAATAATTAAATACAATGGTGGAAAGGAGATATCGTAAATCAGTGTAGCAGAATGGTCACAGTGTTGGACATGGGTTCAAAAGAGCGTGGGTTCGATTCCCACCATGTCATGTTGTAAACACTTTGGAGATATTCATCCTATTGTTTCTTCACCGGAGTGTAAAACGCTGGGTGTCTACAAACTAGACAGTAAAAAGAGTGTCAAAAATGCTAATAATGAGTGTTTGTAAACAGCAGCAAATATTTGCTATTAAGAAGTCCTTGAGTTATCTGGCCTGCTGGCGTGATAGTAATGTAAGGATTGTGATCAGGCGTTTGCCCACATGTAAGACTAATAACCGTCATTATTATTATCTTATATAGTGCCCTCCTTTTCAAACAGCGGAGAAAGGCTATAGGATATTTTTTAATATCCACTGTACAGTATCTATACAACAACTATGCCATCTTGTTTTAAATACAAGGAAGGCTGTAAATAAAGCACGTCGTGCTAGCGAATGACATTTTTGTTGCTTGCTTTATTACTCTCACACCTTCATCATTTCGTTCACAACCTCTTTGTCATTATCACCTGCCAAATGGCCCTGAAAGGCTGTGTTTTACAATACCGTCTCCAATACTAATACCATCCCCGTTATCGTCATATATAATCAGTCATCAGGGTTAAGCCCTGAGGCAGTTTCAATATTGAAATATCTTCATGACTTGCGACAAAACTTGTCCACCCTAAGACCATAAGAGGGTTGATAAATAATTTCGCAGCTCGCACAGTGAATATGCTAGAGTTTTCGCACTATCTTTCACGACACATCACTATATTTCACAATACTTTGCAATTTGTACCTCTGCAAATGATATGATTCTAAATTTGGTTGGAGAACATATTTTCAGAAAATTCCAGGAACTCACTTCCCTCAGATGACCTTAATCTAATGTTTGCAGCGATTTCAATCTACTTCCTTGCGCCCTAATGTAACTTTCATGGCTCTATCTAGCTTTCAAAACTCGAAAGGACGCCGATGTGCAGAATTTCTTCAAGAAACAATGAAGCAACTCAATTATATGAAAATGAGCACCTTGTCTAATTTAGAATCCTGGCATCTGCCAAGGATAAACTGACTCGGAATTCGCTTTGTCTAAATTCACCCATTTTCTGAGCGAGACCACGAACATTTTAATCCACCCTCGTATATTTCGATGACTTACAAAATTATAAAGCTATAGGTCTACTCCTTCCCACTCTCTCTCCAACCTTACCTCATCCACTCCCACATCCCATGTGCTCTAATGGTATGGCCACTGGGAAATGTCCACGAATGCCACGCATCTTCCCCCCGGCCCCCCCCCCCCCNACACACACACACACATCCTGGACCTCCCCTGCATTCCCAGGGGTATATGCACTAGCCACGGCGGGGAAGTGTGTGCAGTTTCTGGAGGTTAGTTAGAAAATTGAAATCTTTTGCGAATACCGAAATGGGGAGCTCGGCAAAATGGCGGTGGTCATCTATGGTTTCAAATTTAGAAGTGGAACTTCATCAACTGTTTTGTGTAGGAGGTGAATATGGCAAGGATCAGCGCTGGTATGTATGCTAATAATTGGAGCAAAGATGGAAGTATGGAAAATACCATTCGCAAGTCAGTGCATTAATATTCTAGCTATTCCGCATCAGTTGCAGCCATCTTGGCTTGCTTAGAGACTGATATTTCCATCGCTTAGAATCGCCGACGGATCGCCAACAGAAAAAAAAAGACAGCCCCGTTTCGATCATGTGCAGTGAACTAACAAAGAATGTAGCCGATTGTCTCTAATCATCTTACAACATCTCATGTGATCCGGGTGCTGTGAGCACATACTGTGACTGTAGACATGTTTTTAGAAAAAATGTTTTAGCCCAAGTTTTCGTGGACGGATCTGCACCAAGTTTTGCATGTCCATCTGAATCAGTGTGACTGAAATGAATTTTTGATGCAAAAAGTTTACTGAAAATATCTACTTTTTCTGTTAGAAAGCTACACAAAAACGAAAATAATTCAGAGGAAGGTCTTTTAAAGTCGGCATTTTGTTACCTAAAAATCTGTCATTGTGATAATTATTTGAACATTTCAGTCTGTTTTAGCGGTTCGTAACTGGAAAATTCTTACATAAAAGTCTTAAGAAGCAAACTGATGAATGTTGTTCACTTTTACAGTATAAGTACTTGAACAATTTGTTTCGGAAAATCTGCCTAAGATGAAATAATTTAAAACACAAGGATTGTTTCTTACTGAAATATACTGCCAAGGAAAAAAAACACATCTCAACAGCAAATCAATGAAGCACAGTATTATTTTGTTTCATGCAAAAACACAACATTTTTGGGGGTTTTAGTTTCATTTTCACAAGTATTGTCTAAATGTTAAAATGTTACACAAAATCAACAACTATCACTGGACAGTTCATAAGGAGACAAATGTACAGAGAGCCAGGCAAATAGACATACAATTTACATAAATAAATAAATAAATAAATAAATAAATAAATAAATAAATAAATAAATAAATAAATAAATAAATAAATAAATATGAATAGACAATCAGAAAAATGGAAAGACAACTGGACAGGCGATGACCAACCAGTTTTATCATCCCCAAAAAGAGACATATTATTTAAAGACACACAGACCATAGAGGTAATTACAGAAAAGTAAAAGCTGATGTTAATGGTCTGAGGCGGACACTTTGGAATTCATGCACTATTTGAGCGCTCTTTAAAAACCTGGACAGAAGCTCTTCATGAAAAGAGTATGGGTTTGACAAATTTCACAATGTTTCGCATTTATTGAGGCATTTTAAATTAAACAAGATTACGTATTTTTTTTTTACAATGGAGTTTGCCTTTACATACCTCTCAATCCATCTTTTCCTTTGTATATTGTACATTTGACATAGAAACACGCCGTGAAATTCGACACATAATAATAGTAATAGTAGTAATAATAATAATAATAATAATAGTAATAATAATAATAATAATAATAATAATAATAATAATAGTAATAATAATAGTAGTAGTAATAATAATATAATAATAATAATAATAATAATAACAACAACAACAACAACAACAATAATAACAACAACAACCACAACAATAATAATAATACAACAATGGTACAAAACCACTCGTAGTACCCACTTTTCAGGATCTACTAATAAACCAGTTGGCAACTGGACTAAACCGGGAAAAAGGAACAACACCATTTTCCGCCCAGTACAGCATTCGCGTTTCTACCAAAATCTCAAATGACAGTAGACTATAGCTAAACTTCTGTATCTAGCTTGTGTAGGATAAAGTTTAGAAATCCCCACTCAGGAACTAACAAAATAAAAACCACAGAGGAAGATGTAATAAAAGCACCTGCAGGAAATTTGGAGACTTTTGAGCTTGCCGGAGGGAGAGATTTTATCAAACCATTAGACCACAAGCGAGAACGTGGACTACACTTGTTGTATTATATCAGACATCCCTCGAGGCGAGAGAGAGAGTGGGGTTGGAGGTGAAATCAACTCCACGCAGGCAGGACCGCGTCACAGCCACTGTCAGCGATACGAAGAGATTATAAGGGCGCAGTAGACTATATCACATTTTGGATTGTAATCAAATCCTGCTGGGACTTATACCAGACCACATACACATTTATAAATGTAACTCTATCATAATTATTATATCATTTGTATTTAAACATAGCAAGGAGGACATGAAAAATCACTTGAAAGTTTTGTACGTTTTAATTGTCGTGTTGTTTATTTATTTACTACATCTACTGTGTTGGAAAGATACGTTGGGACTTGAGAATGTGCACAGAACCGCTCTCAAGAGTAACGAACAGGTCAGTATAAATAGTTTCTAGACCAAGTCTCAGGTCAAAAGTTGTGCAACGCCACCTAACCTTAGAAAGAATAACAACACTCGGCTAGCCTGGGAATAGCCCCATTTTAAGTCCAGTCTAAAATTTATGAGATTATGTGAGGGAGAAATTATCTGAGAAGCAACCATCAGGTATCAAGTGTGGAACAAAGAAATTGGTGTGGAAAATTTTCATTAGCTACTCGAGAGCTTGCCTCAAGGCACGAGAGCGATTAAAAAGAACAAAGGAGGAAGCACAAAATACTGAAACTGGTTTAGAGATTCTTCACGTAATCCTGACTGTATGACATTGTTGAACATAATTTGTTCCATTATTGAAAGGAATCTTCAGCCGGGACCTTTAAAAGTAAACTTACATTGATTTCCTATGAGTGTTCTTATGTGGCCTTAAACTTTCAGCAACGATTCTACTTTCTCTCTCTTCAGCTAAATATTCCGTAAATTATATAATAAACAGGTTTTAAGTGCTCGAAAAAAAAATAAAGTATATTCCTTAGTTGATTAAATGACGCAGCGCACATTAGCATATTTCATGTTCATATTTGCTCCACAAAGGAAAGTGTTCATATACTAATGTAACTTTTTAGGATTCCTATATGTGATGTTTATTGATATGAGGCTCCCTGCCTCAGGAATGAGAATGAAGATAGAAATTTGGTATAATTTAAATATTGATTACAGATTTCATATGCCATGATAAGTGCTTCATTCAAAGCATTTGGTAATTAAAGTATTGCCTACAAATTGCACACTATGCTTTTCTCATGGTAAGTATATTTACAAAGTTTATTTGGTGGTAATTGAACAACAACAACAACAAAAAATGAACAGTAGATAACTAGTACCCTATTCCTACTCCAAGACACCAAAGGCCCCTGGATACACCAGTGGGAACATTTTGTATTTATAACTTGTTGTGCTATCTCCCCCCCAACTTCAGGTCACGTGAGACCACGAGTCACTCTTTGTTTATTCTCTATCCTAGTGAGTGACATTACGTATTACCACATAAATATTAGGACTGCGTCTTTATAATGAATAGACGAGTATTACTTATTTATGTCATGTATCTTTTCTAAATCATAATAAATACATTTCACAACAAGAATAAGGAATATAAAACCAGAGGAGCTTCCCCCAGGGAGGGAAAATGTATAGAAAGACACGTGTAATGTACGCAGTTTTGTGTGTGTAGACTCACGGTATTGTTTTACTTAGTGGGCGCACATAGTCATTGTACTAGCTGTGATTGCTGATTTCAGTGTTTGTCTTGGAAGTGTAAGTAGTGTGGCAAATTTTATTTTGGACATACTAGAACTAGATCAACGCTTCTTCGCCATGGGGTTATTTTAAATGTAATTTCTTTTAACTGAGCTGCAGTATATGTTACTTTTCTAAATTGTGCAGGTCAGCTAAAGATAGTCTTTTTTTCTTTCAAGTATGAAAGGATGTCGTAGACTAGTTTATTAGACATGATGCGAATAATTATGTTCCTCACCAGGAATGATAATTGATGAAAAAAAAACCCCACCAACTTTGATATTAAAATAAAAATGTTTAGTGCAATGATAAATTTGCAAAGACTTGCAAAGGCATAATATACGGGATTATTTAGGAGTTTTTTTGTCAGTTGTCAAGATTTCGTTACAAAATTTTACGTGCTTTTTTTCCCTCGTTTGATTTTCATCACCTGTATCATTGTTTTCTTCAACATCATCATAGTTACAGTACAATATTATCTATTTGTCCGTTGACATTATATTGATTATTATCTTGCGATTTGTTATGGTTTTCAAAATAGTAGAGACTTTCAGACCGTGCAGGAAAACGTTTTGATAAATGTTCCAAATTTTCGAACAAGTGTCTTCGGCACTGGTTGTATTCTATAAGACAAAAAAACGTATTGTGTCGTATAGAGTTGATAACAATGAAACTAAAAAAAAAGTAGACCTTGCATTTGTGGCAATATTAGAAGTACTTGCTACCGGAGATTATATGAAGATGCTAAATTTCAGGCCCTTGAAAACATCGTTTGTTTGGTGGCCAGTTTTGCGAAGTTCATACACACTGGTTGCAAAATTCAAGCAGCCGTTATTACATTTGACCATTTGTATTTTTTAGTTTGTTCTTTGGTTGTATTTAATGACGCCTATAAATAGTCATTACTGCATTAGCAACATTGATGTGCAGGGCATATTTTATGTCATTAAGTTTGGCCTCTTCCTCTTTGTTTTCCCATTTTTTGGTCCTTTTAGGTTGCAGAAGCCAAATTGTAAAAGCTTCTTTGAGCCATTTAATAAAAATTTCTTCTCTAACCACAGGAATTTTCCGAGATGGCCAAGACTAGTCTACAGGTCTGGTGCCATCACTGTGCTCAAATTATTTACTGTTTACGGTGGGGATCCTTCGGTTAGATTTTTCACAATTTTAAATTACATGAAAAGGGGTTAAAAATTTGGCCTTCTTTTGCAGATCACAGGTCCGCACAAATGAAATCCGCTGAAGCCATTGGGAAACACTGCCTGCAACAATTATTTTTTTACAAATTCAAAACTGAATTTCACCACTTTTGCGGTGTGGTTTCATGTTATATGATTATTTCTACACAATCTGTCCAAAGGACAGATTTTATACTCTGCTACTAACGACTCGGATAGTCCAGTTTTTTTTTTTGACCAATTAGGCTCCTGCAACCTTTATTTTAAAGCTACCAATTAAGAGAGAGAGAAGACATGATGTAGCATGTGTTTTTTTTTCTCTCCTTACTAGTCAAAGCACCCGCAAATTTTCGGGGTATAGGGTTATCGTGTGAAGCAAACAATCAAACTTCATCTACAGTAACACTGCTCCTCTTGTTATAGTCATTTCTGTGCTCAAGAAGTCATTGTCTATAAACATATTGGTTAGACTGAGGAATAAAAAAAACGACGCGCCAAACGATTTTTTTTCACGCCAGCCTTTTTTAAAAGCCCGCCATATATGGGGAATTCGGCCTCAAAACGCCAACTTTGCTGCAGATACCACAATAGTAGTAATGTTGTGAGCATGGACGTCAATTTATAAAGAAATGGAACACATCATTCGGGTGTGCGAAAACTCATTTTTTTTTTTTTACACTTCGGAGTCAGTCAGGAATAGTCTACTGACCCCCGCCCTCCCCCCTTAAAAAAAAAAAAAAGGTTGGGGGACCAATTACAGTGATTTTGTGACTTATACAGGAACTGCTTAAATCGATGGAAAAATTAACGCTTACAACATGCATAGGAGGAAATGTTACTTGGTCATTACATGGTGAAGTCATGGCGGGACCTTCTTCTTTCTATAGGAAAGCATCTGTGTTCGCGCTGTTGTTTCATACGACTTAAATCATGTTCATTCTCTTGAATCTACCCTATCCGTTCCGATAATTACATCAGTTCTGCTGATCAACCCTGGGACGTAGATACCGGGGGTAATTCTATTCCTTTACACCGGCATCTGACATGAATGTTGTCAAAGCTTAGCTTCGCTTCAATTTTGGGGACCGGAAGTAAACTTTTCAAGGTAAACCGCAAAAACCAATGACGTAAAGTATTAAAAACAGCGAACTGAAACTGTATCCACAAAACAAAGGATATTTACAGAATTATCACAATAATAGACAGACGTTTAACTCAAAATCATTTTAAGATAAAATCTCAGACCAGGCTCGCACAGTCTGGCGAAGGTCAAGCTCTAATCAAGGGCAGACCTGCAGCTGTTGCTCACCCTGAAGGGAAAGATAATGAGAAAGATAGTACTCAATCCAAAGATGAAAAAGTCAAATCTGTGCCTCAGAGACCCGCGGGGCTTCCTGATATCGAAGCGGAAGATGAAGGAGGCGAGAAAGATGTCACCGACGGTGAAGAAGGTTCCAGGTCTGCCCTTCAGTGGCCTGTGGACAAAGGTGATCTTCATCCAGATGTCAAACTTGTACCGTCCAGCCCAGAACCAGGGTTCAAACTCCCTTACCACAACTGCTTTCCCCTGCCAGAGGCACCGACAAAAGGCATATACATATGCACACATCCCGCCACGGAGGACACGGCTGTGTCTGCAAATTTACAAGTGAGTACACTTTATAATCTTTTCATGGTATAAGGTTTAGGTTGTTGTTATTGTTTTTGGTTGTGGAGTGAGAGGTGGGATCGGGGTAGTGATGGAAGGAAGAAGTGGAGTTTGGAGTTCTAAAGGGTAACAAGGCCTTTAATTCCGGGTCAGACAATACATCGTGTAAGAGATAATGATACTGAAAGTGCATATTACAGGACAGAGCATTTTGACTGGACAGCCAGACTGTAAGATTTTCGCATACATTTGCCAAAGCCCTAGAATTTAACATTTAAATTAAAAAAAACCAAACAAACATTTCTGGACTAGGTCAAAGAAAGCTGATAATTTCTTCAGAATTTGAGGTGGCCTGAATTTGCACTGAGCTAGAGAGCAGGTTACCGTTGCGAGTGAATTTTAATCCAAAAGACGAAAAAGCAAGACAGATAGATAGGGGAGGTAACTCAGAAAATTGTTTGTTCAAATATACAATCCAGCTAGAATACTCCGTGAGTTTTATATTTCTGTTTTCCTGGCTAACTGACCAGAGTAATCATCCCGATTATTATTAGACCTATTTGAATTTGAGACAAACCGTGGGCCAAGATACAGCAGCACATGATGTAATCATTCTAGCGTGAACAGACTGGTATTCGTTCTGGCAAACTTGGTGGCTACATTTGCTTTCGACAAGGAAGAATCATTCACAGTGTGTGTGTTTTTTTAAAAAAAATTTTATCCTTTCTATCATACTATCTTGAAGTAGCTCCTCTACTACGGCTTTGCTTTGTATTGTGTAAAGATTGTCTAATCAAGTGTGACATTCTTATGAAGAGGTTTTTTTCTAGTATGTTTTTTTTTATGAAGAGTTATGTTTATTCATGTGTAGTTTCCTCGGCTTTAAATCATATATAGCAGCATCGATGCCAAGGGACCGTTCTTTGATATAATTTATAAACAAATAATGGTTGGACCCACTGATGTCATCATATTTTCCCATGAGCCTTTAATGCTAGGACAAGGGCCACATCCCAGTACTCGAGTCTTCCTTCTTGCGTCATAAAGCACACATGCACGAAATTGGTACTGTGGGCTCCGAAAGAAATTCTCATAGAGAAAAAGTATACTTAAACATGGAAAATTATTTTTGACATGCATATCTATCTTTTCGTGTACCATTGTATCGTGTACCATTGTATCGCTTAATCTGCCCTCTGAGCTTGCGTTTGCCGATGCATGGCGATGATAGTCCCCAAAGTGCAATCACAGGTAGCCAGCCATTGAGCATGCGTGTCACATATTCAGACTGATTTCAAATCGTAACTTTCTTGGCCCTTGGAATGCTACAAATATCTGGTATTTGAAATATGAGCGCAAATCCATCTGAGTCAAAGTTGAGTCCACGGCCATGTCTGTAGGAATAACGATTGGGTGGCGGGGCTTTAAGAAACACAAAGTTGATAAAAGGCATGGATTAAAAGAAAAATGGCGACGACTGGAGTTTCGTTTATGAAATTTGCCGGATTTTCGACCTCTGTATGTTCCAAACCATCACCATAGACTCCCGGGAGAGTCCTATGATATTGCCCTATATTATATATAAGTATAAAGCTTAACTGTAACCATATTATTCATGCGCAATATCATCGGGCACTGCCGCTTAGTGCTAAGTTTAAGGTAAGGGGCAGGATTAGATGAGAAAGTTCTCAGACAATGATGTCTGAGAATTAATCCAAAAATTGGTACTTACTTCCCTTTCTACCATTACGCACCTACAAAATTTGACAGAAATTTCGAGTTTGAATTCAGTTTAATGCAGCACTTAAGTTCATCACCTTTGTGTTCTCTTGGAAGATTCGGATTAATCGAAGTTTGCGAATAAGTGATTCATCTGTATAAACCATAATCTCACTATTTCTCAAATATTTCTCGTTCACAGAGAGGCAACCTATGGGAGGGGAGATTGATCAAGATGATGGACGGCATGTTGCGGGTACAGGATTTCCTCATATCGTCTCCCGTCTCCATTTTCACCTTTCAAACACAATCAGTTTTATCATATTCTTCACTGTCATCATCGTCACTGTCGTTATATCGTACTTAACATCGTTGTCACCATCAGTCTATCCATCGTTATAATAATCTTTACCATCATCAGTATCATTAGTCTACCATCCCATCATTCTCCTCACCGTGGTAAATACTGACAGTAAGAATAATTTATGTCACTGAAACCTGCAAGAAATACATATTAATATTATGAGCAGTGTTGATATGAACTGACACCTCTAAGCAGGTTGACGTTTACTGTGGACATCGGTTAAACCGAAGCCAGCTTATCCGAAAACCGCTTTAACCGAAGAATTTTTGCGATGCAGCATCGTTCCCTATAAATTCTTTCATGCTCATTCTATTTCATTAAAAAAACAACAACCAAAAAACAACTAAACAACTTTAATGTATTTAAATCACAAAGTTTCTACATTCAACTGTTAATTGCCCATCACAGCCTCAGCACCTGTGGGAAGTAGAACTGTCAGTCAAACTGATTTCCAGCTGGTAGGTTTGGTATAATAATGCAGTCTATATCATTATGTGCCTCTTTTCGCAGACGACGGCCATGAGGAATGAACTAATTATGCCGTTCAACTTTACCAGGGTGTCTTAAACCGGTGTCACACAGAGAAAGCCTCTCATGAAAAGTCCTCAGACGACCCAGACTAGATAGAAACTGAACATTCCAATAACATAGACAGACTAGTCTGTACAACTGGCCATTAAAGATATCTGAGATGAAATCAAAGTATTTACTGTATTGCTCCTATGTTAATGGAGAAAGAAAGAAATCTGACTTTTAACCGAAAAAAAGACTGTAATGGCTAAACTAGGTCAAGGTCACCCTTTGGTGTATTTCGACAGTACTTAATATTGTTTGTCTCTCCATCTGGGTTAAGTTCTCAGAGCTTTTAGATAGTATCCGGGATAGGCGACCATGTTATTGCGCAGCTGAATAATTAATCAAAAGAGCCGCAACGTGAGTATTTCTAACTTTTGATGCTGAGCCCCAAATTTCAATGTACTCTGTATATATAGTTAGACCTGCCAATTCTGTGGAACGAAGTTTCGTTTAGTTTGCAGCGGCTAGGAAGAGAGTATGTTGTCTTTTTTTTTAGCTTTCGCATCATTGTCTTTCATCTTCTGAAGTCATCCCCATGTTTTGCTGAAGATAATTTTTTGCCTAGATATTCAGGCGTGTTTACCACTTCGACTACCTGTCTGTTGGCATTGCTGTTTTCAATCTACTTATGAGAGGGCGGAAAAAAGAAAAGGGGATTGGAGGAGCTACACGGAAAATGAATGAGACAAACACGAAGAGATGAGAAACTAGAGGAAAGGGAAGAAAAGAAAGGAATTAAGGAATGAAAAGGAATAAAGAGTAAAGAGATGAAAAAAAAAATCAGAGTGATGAAATGGTGGATTTCTTTCGACCCTTCCTTCCGGTCACCAATGTCAATTGCTGATCCTTTTGTTTTTTATTCTCTCTCTCTCTCTCTTTCTTTCTCCCACTCTTTTCTCTCTCCCTCTCTCTCCCTCTCTCTCTCTCTCATACTTTCGCCTCATGAATCACGCCTTCACACACTTTATTTCTCTCTTGTCTTCTATCCAAAGGAGGACCCAAGCCTCATGCTATTCGATATCGGCTGTAATCTTGGCGAATACACTCTGTGGGCCGCAGCTCTGGGACGGGAGGTGGTGGCCGTGGATATGCTTCTAAGTAATGTTCATCTGGTGCAGGTTGCCTTGTCCCTCAGTGGTCTCACGGACAAAGTGACCATCGTTAATAACGCTCTCTACAAAGATCACCGCACATTGGGGATACGCTTTAGAAGGTAATGGTTTCTTCACACACAGCTTCTCGATGACTATGATACAGTTTAGTCAGTAGCGCCCCCTTCCTTAAATGAAATGTTGGCTTTTTACCACCCGAAACGTATATCTAAGCTTCCACTTATATACTGAACACTATCGGCTGCACGTATGTAAGTGGGCGCGGCTATTCAGTGAAAACCACTCATGGAAAATTTTGGAGTAGCGTCCCATGTGCTGAACACGAGTCGAAGGAAGCATATAAATTTCAAACTGATAGCCCAGGAAGGCGCGACGTCCTTTTTGTGGTATCCGTTGTTTGAAGGATTAGCAAACTGACGACTGAAGAGAGTCAGCTCCTTTTTTCCCCGCCTCACCAAGAACTGTATCTTGTTCAGATATTATCACCTTGTCACGTCTATACTCTATATCTTTTCACCGGTTTACACAAAGAATTCTAATTCAAAGAAACAAAAATGCCACAAATCAATCTGAAAAACACTTAGTAACTCACTGAATACTAAAGTCGTACATATACGGGTATATTATATCGTCTACCGCTCATCAGTTAAGAACTAAGAACGTGCTTTGACAGCATCCTACAAGGACATGGATGAATACTTACTATGTAGATCTAATAAAATATCCTACGCAGTCACTAGGCCATTCCAGCTCTCTCATGCAATATTCGTAGATTATTCTTAGAAACTGTATAATGTAGGTTTAGTATTACAGATTACACTTCCATGCCATGAAAAACTGTCCGGTCCTCAGTGAAATAAATCTAATTCAATTCAATTTTTATTATAGGCCGCTATGGCCAATTCCAACATACGTATTTACAGAACATGTCCATAATACGAAGAAAAAAAGGACTGTCCTTGGGACAAAAGGAACCACATATACATTTTTCTCAACTTCTTGGGAGAAATGGTCCCGGTGTGGCGCTTTTTAAAAAACCAGGCGGGTTTTTTTTTGTTTTGTTTTAAATGAATAGATGTCGAAGGAATGAATATACACACTGGTAATTGACTATGGAAAATCATTTGTTCTTCTTTACAGTGGCAGTGTCGGAGCTAGCAGACTTAACACTACAAACTTGAAGCGGATAAAGGAGATTGATGAATCCACCCAAACAATATGTATAGACGATCTAGTCCCCTTGATGAAGGGCAGGAATGTCTACATCAAGATGGACATTGAAAACAGCGAACACACGGCNTATTTTTGTTATTATTGTGTCGTCATCGTCATTTCATTTTCCGTTTAAGAGGCTTGATAAAATAAAAAGGTAACCAATGAAATGAATTAGAAATGAAATAAGAACATCACATAATAATATAGTCTATATATAAATATTTAAAGTCAGATTTGTGAAATCGATAACACTGCAAGAAAGCCACAAAATACAACCAAAACTTCACATAATACATGTTGTTATTTGTAGTTGTGCCTTTGAGATATTTGGCAAGTGACTGGTTTACGGTTTATATGTAAAAACATGAAAGAAAGCAACAATAATTTGCAATAATGGCTCCCCATTATGTGGCTGTTGAACGCCATAGAGCTGCATTCACTATCATTCAGTAGTGATACTCCTGGGAAAAACGGTATTGAACCTGTTGAGAAACTGAACAGAAAAGTGGCATCGAAGGATTAATTTCAAGATCCAATCATTAGTACTTTAAAGTGCATGAAAGAAAATTTGTGAGTCACTCATGGCCCCTTTCAAAGAAAGAGGAGTACATACTAGTAACACAAAATAATTAAATATAATAGGACGACTATCGGCCAGTATTGTCCATCGGCCAAACATCTGTCGTTTTTTTATTGAGACCATCGACTGCGCAAGATGACTCAGCGATGCTTCCTAGAAGTGTGAGTGAAACCAGCTCTAAATTAGGGGACAGTCTTTAAAATATATATTATAAGAATGCAACTTAGTATGCGGTTTTACGTATAACAGACTCGTTTCATAGTTACAGTCTCCCAAAGATAGCTGCAACGTAGCGTAACGGTCTAAATTTCATGTTGAAATTTATATTTGTTTAATCAGGTTAAAAGCCATCCACATACAATATAATTTCACAACAGTTCAGAAAGAATTAAAAAAAACAAAAAAACAACATGTGCGTAAATGTCACAGTTAGTAACTGTCATGTCTGCCTTTTTCTCTTTCCCTCTGTCTCACTCTCTCACCATCTTTCTCTCTCCCTATCTCACATTTTTATGATCGCAAACCGTTGCAGACGAATGTCTTTGGACTTGGTCATTGTCTCGTTGATCTTGACTGAAAGTCCAGTTAGGCTTAGGGCGAACCTGCAGCTTTTTAGTTGCCGTACACTCGACAACAGGTTAATCGCCCGGCAACTTGTAAGCCGCGCGCACATAGCTCGGCAGTAAGCCGCGCGCACATAGCTCGGCAACTTGTAAGCCGCGCGCACATAGCTCGGCAACTGCCAAGCAACTGGATTATTTTCTTTCGGTTTTGGCGCCTTGAGCACTTGCAAACTGCTGATTTGTTCAGTTTACACCATGGACTTCGAAGAAGCAGCAATGAGGTATTTTCAGACGGGTCAGTTACACCACGTGATCTAGGGATTGCTGGGCTATTTTGATAAATGACGAGTAGTCATACATAAGCAGAGCATGTAAACAAACCAACGTGTGAGCAAGATTTCCTAGGTCACGTGGTGGAGCTGAAAATACCTAATTGTTTGTGCACTGATACTTGCGAATAGGAGAAAAGAGAAGAGAAAGAGGTTTTGGGTTCACCCCTTGACCAGCCAGAGGCTTTTGAAAGGGCAGTTTATCAAACTCCATGAGGATCTGAGATCATACCCTCACAAGTTTTTCAACTATTATCGCATGCGCATGGAGAGTTTTGACGTAGTCGTCTGCACCCTTATTATAAAGCACAGGTTTTTTTTTTTCCATGACAGAAATAAAACTTTCTGTCCAAGTAGGATCATTCTCCATCTTGCTGTTGTAGAGCGGACATGACAGAATGTGGAAAATGGCCTTGGTTAAAAAAAAAGCAAAGGGAGGAGGCAAGGTGATGCGGGGAGAAAAGGCAACAGTTTTATCGCCTGTGCGCGCCGCGTCATCGCTTCCGGTGTGTTACAAAATTTCGAGCAACAATTGCGTTGCCGGCAAGTTGTAACAAAATACAACTTTTTTAGTTGCCACTAAGTTGCCAGCAACTCGAGTTGTATGTGCGCGCGGTTCACTCGAGTTGTATGTGCGCGCGGTTCACTAGGG
>JAWQUT010000400.1:688689-701369 GCA_033807755.1 Ellobium chinense | reverse complement strand
TCTCTCTCTCTCTCTCTCTCTCTCTCTCTCTCTCTCTCTCTCTCTCTCTCTCTCTCTCTTATTCCCTCCTATTTTAGGAAAAATTGACAGTAGGAATCTTTCCAGTCGGCTCGACGATGACTGTACATATACCGTTCTTTCCAAATACACATGGAGCTGCATTCGCTGGGCACATAATTTCTTACGAATATTTGCTGATGTGTCTCTTCTGCTGACTATACTGCCGTTTTGCTAAACAGGGTGAATAGATAAATTTAGTTTCACTTCGTATCACTATTATAAGCCAATTCTGGTAACATAATCGAAACTCTTGCATGAGCTCTAAAACTTACTAGCTGAGCAAATTCAGATCATGAACTACATACGTGGCTGACATCAGAACAGAAAGCCATGTTTCTTACCCTGTTTAGTCCCTGATATAATTTTAAGCCTTTTCAAGGCAGACAACGTAGAGTTCAGAGAGAAACTCTATTGCCATTTAATAATGAAAATGATCCATTACAAAGCAAATCGACTGCTAGCCGATAAACGTGCAGTTTTATGAGAAATCAGATCTATATCATCTCCATGCTAACCAAAAAAAAAATTGCATATCAATACACGTTTCCTCTAATCTCATTTTGTAATAAAAAGGCATAGATGATATGTGATTCTTCAGCTGCGGAATGTTTTATTTTGTGCACCCGAAGCTAATATAAAGCTGAAAGACTCTGAATATCATCGCACTGAGGAAGATTGAACTATATCCCTATATATCAATATCTATATTGTAAGAATGGACTGGGGGCGTGACCGAGTCGTTACGTCGCGCTGAACGTCGAAACAACTGTTCATGAATTCTGGCAGTATAAGACTTAACTAAATCACAAGGAGAAAGTTTACTGTTAATGTGTATTCGCTGGGCTTGCAAGATTTTATTAATAATTTATGGGCATACAAGACTCGATTTAATGCTTTATTTCGGAGGAAAAAAATTAACGCAGTAATTAAAATGTCACAACTTGTTTCACACTAGTCTGGCATTATATGTGTGCATTGTGTTCAGACTACAGAATTATGTGTGGATTTCTGCAGTAGAAGCGTGGATGGAGGGAAATATTCTTGAATCCATTGAAATTTATAGATCCAATGAATGCCTAATGAATGCGCCTTTAATCAAACGATTACAGTAATAGGAACGAGTCGTGAAGGACTGATAGTCAAAAGGTGGGACGCTGGATGGGACAAAATAATGGGAGATGCCTTCTTCATTATTAATGTTGGAGTCATGAATAGCGACTTCTCCACAAAAGTTAGTCTTGGAGATTTTTGATGAAAATAATCAATGGGAACTTCGTTGGTTATTCCGATATGTTCTACCGATGGCTATCTCCTGGGACAGGATCGCTCTTGCATTGATACAGTTCATTTAGTCATTGGTTTAGCTACAAGATCGGTCCTATTCCGTGATTATACCCTACCGATTTCTCTACCTAAAATCTTGCTTGAAATTTGAAAGGCCAGTTCTGATAGCGTTATCGAGAGTCTTGCATGAGCTCAAAAACTTATTTAGTAAGCAACATCAGATCATTCATTACATATGAGGCTGACATCAGAACAGAAAATCAAATCGTGTTTCTTACCCTGCATAGTCTTTGTAATACACAATGACCTAATTATAGGCCTTTTCAAGGCAGAGAAAGTAAAGGTCAGCGAGAATGACTATTACCAGAAATTCACGAAAAGGGTCCATATCACGGGGAACCCAAAGCTTGTCGATGATGCGAACCGAATAAGATCGTAACACATGTAATTTTATCGGGAATATTGGAGGGGAGAGTGAACACATAGGCATGTCTCTTATACTGCACAGTCTCTGTTTTAGCAAGAATGTCCAGTGTGTAGGGATTTCTATAATTGCAGGAAAACATGCAGGAAAAACCAAGATTGTAAGATTTGAAAACAAAGCCTTTTTTTTTTCATCTTTGTACATCCCCCACAAGCCCCTCTTTTTAATACAAGCTCTATAAAAAAAATCTTTAGTGTGTCATTCAACGGCCAACCCAAAGCTAGCCCATAAAGCTAACTGAACAAGATGGTAATACATGGAATTTAATGAGAAATAGGCTGTCGTTAAGATAGGCTTAATAAACATTTTCTGATCTCGTTTATGGATGAAAAGTGTTTTTCTTGTGCCCCAAAGCGAGATCTCGTTCAAAGACACATTCTGCGTCATTCTAGATATCACCGCCTGGAGATATCTGGAGAACTGTTTATCTACAATACAATAGTGGAAAGAGGGTGTGGCAGACACATTTCGTCGCGATAATAGTCGAAAACGTTGTCCGTAATTCTGCTAGTGATATAAATCTCAAAGAAATAATAGGGAGAGAGTTTACTTACAGTGTGTATTGACCGGATATGCAAGATTCCATTCTAAAACTTTTACGGGCAAATTTGCCCTGTCTTCCCCATCTTGTCCTTTCCGAATTAAACATTTTGGGAAGAGGGTACATTTTGTCGACTGTTTACTAAAGACGCAGCACTGTGTTAAACTTTCCAGCGAGATATAAACAAGGAAATCTTTAATTAATGAAGTCACCCATTATCGGCAAGATTTCCGCAGGCAACAACCCATTAGGGTTAGGGGTAAGGGTAGGATTAGGGTTAGGGTTAGCTAGGGTTATGGTTAGGGGTAGGGTTAGGGGTAAATAATCCAAATGAAATTCATCCTGTCCCATCAAAATAATCCCTCTTTAGTATGTTCTTATTTCGTGGGGTTGTTGCCTGCGGAAATCTTTCCCCATTGTCCCCTTGATAGAACAGGTATGCCTATTCACCAGATACCGTAGAGGAAGAATACACAAAGACCATAATTTTATTTAGACTATCTATCTAACATGAGACAACACCAGTTCTTACCTGATAGTACCATGTGGACTTTAAACACGTTTCAGTTCGAGCTAAAAATTTTAACTCCACTCCTAAAAAGTTATAGTTATCATATTTATAATTTTTGCTTTCTGTCCATAAATGCACGTAGATCTCAGAAGAAGTTGACATTTCTCTCTTGTATTCTTTTAAAATGTTTAAGTACATTGTATAAATATCACATGTCTCAGAGGAGTAAAGCACAAAGTCAAGGCCATGTTTCACTTGGATGTTCCAAATCTTTGTCATAAAATATTGAGCATCTTTTGCATTATCCGCTAGTTGNAGAGAGAGAGAGAGAGAGAGAGAGAGGAATGGGGAGGGATTGAGCGAATGTTGGTTTTATAAGTTTGACCTAGTGGAATGGGAGATTTTGCCTCAAATATGGTCTTATTTTGCATCGGAACCTATACTAAATCTTGATGCTGTCACCCACAATTGCGCTTATTAATGTAACACACTAATTCTTCAAAAAAAAAAATTTTCTCTCTCTCTCTCTCCCCAGACTGTAAAATTAAGTGTATCTCACCTCTCTGAGCCTCAAGACCCCGAGGACCCAATCGCTAGCTTTGCTTTCCTTCATGATATAAATTATTACTAATAATATACAAAAATTAATCTGTCCAGGAGATTCACGTAAGGGAGAGTACACTCAAATTTGTAGCATAGCTTCGTAAATACTGGATTAGTTGCCTTGTCTGAATTCCGTCTTGGGGTCTTTGACACCTAGACTATTGTTTTTTCTTCTTTTAGCCCTATTAACATTTTGCGTTATTCTACATATACCACTGTGATTTCGGGAAATTTCTTCCATAGAGGATAAAGTACTTCTTTTGCCCGATCTTTTAACGGGAAGAAAAAGGGGGGTCAACGCCCAAAAATGTTTCACAAATGTCATTCGAAAAAGATCTCAAATTCTGATTTGGTCCCCTATTTTTCATTTGGCTGGTTTTGACTGCGTGCAAACACATAGCCTACAGACTTTATTTATTTTTTTATCTATAAGGCTCAAATTGTTCCTGAAACTTTAAAATTAGATGCTTTATTTAGATCATTTAGATCACAGGTCATTTTACATATTTCTACACCCTAACACTGGCTGGCAGGGCCCCAAACAAGGGGGATTTTATACATTAGTGGATTAAGTGGGTTGTACACAATGAGTGATTTGCCCCTCTAAAAGATGTCACAAACCTCTTGGCCAAACGCAGGAATAATCCTTGAAGACGACGGGCTGCTGGATATACTCCATTTCTAAAATTTAATGGTTTCTATGTTAGACCATGGTCGTATTTCTCGATCAATTTTCGTTAAGACCGGAAAATAACATTTTCAGTATTGTTGTTTACAAACATAAAAACAAATAAAAGCAATATTCTGGTATACCGCCAGCTAGCATTTCGTTTAGGATTAGGGGACACATTTTGGGGATAGGGTTATAAAAGGAAATGTAATCTTGGGATAGTCCATGGCAGTATCAATGCTGATGAAGTCTTTCATTAGAGCTTTCTTTGTTAATCCTGCCCTAAAATCTAAACCAAGCACTAAGTGGGAGATTCCCGGGATATCACCCCACGAACGAACGAACGAACGAACGAACGAACGAACGAACGAACGAACGAACGGACGAACGAACGAACGAACGAACGAACGAACGAACGAATGAACAAACGAACGAACGAACGAACGAACGAACGAACGAACGAACGAACGGACGGACGGACGGACGGATGGACGGACAGACGAACAGACAGACAGAGAAACAANGTGCTGATGAAGTCTTTCATTAGAGCTTTCTTTGTTAATCCTGCCCTAAAATCTAAACCAAGCACTAAGTGGGAGATTCCCGGGATATCCCCCCAACGAACGAACGAACGAACGAACGAACGAACGAACGAACGAACGAACGAACGAACGAACGGACGAACGGACGGACGGACGGACGGACGGACGGACGGACAGACGAACAGACAGACAGAGAAACAAACAAATATTAAAAACCTCACACAGATCTAGACTGAAACACAGATTCCTTGTTTAGTAATAATGATATTCATTTTATCATCAACACCGTAGGACCCAACACCACTATGAACGACTTCTTCATAATCATAGTTCTAAATGGCGTCGACGCTTTCTGTGTTTCATTGCCGTCATCAGTCATCGTCATCTTAGAATAGCTGTCTACACTGATAAATCGTCATAATGATCTTCATCACCATTACAGTTCTCTTTCAGGCAAACCTAGCAGAAGGTCTATCAGTAACATCAAAGTTGACCATAGTCAGACTTTTGTTATCATCAACATCATCCTTTGAAATTACAGCTACAGCAACGAATCTTTCATCTGCAAATATTGAAGAGCTTCACGACAAAATGTATTAAATGCCCATGGAAAAGGGGGGGGGGGTCATGGGAAAAGACATCAGATACAAAGCATACTTTTAACAAATGGCGACATTTAATGATGAAAAAAAAAACCCCAAAAAACCCAGGAAAAATACTATTCTATGAGCAAATTTGTATACTAAATATTCTCACTGTTACCCAAAGTAGGCAGAATAAGCTAGAAGGTCAAGTTGGCAGATACCGCGTTTTATAATACAGTCCTTTTAAATACTGCGTGCCATACACAGTGATGTTAATGATATGTATGAACGACTGTGTGAAGAGTGAGTTCTGATCTTAATTTGTACGTGGACAGTTCTTATTCTCAGTCCGCACTACTCATCATATGCTTACAATAGTAACAAGTACACATGGGACAGTTATCGGCCTAACAAGTCAAAAGACACCATTAAATCTTTCCAGAACTTGCAGGTTTAGGTTGGCCACAATAGGCCCCGCCCAGTTCTTCGTGCTTGTAAATGGTCAAGCGAAACAGTGCAATTTAAAAACTTATGGAGAGAAAATCAGGAGAGCAAAGAGAGAAGAGGAGCAGAAAGGAGTCGGACAAATGTTCATTTAAATCTTATTCGACAGCAAAATACGGCGAGCTTTAAATCCGCAGTATAAATAAAATCGGGTAGTCACTCGTAGGCCAGTACTGTGAAGCTATTTTCAGCATGTTGTTTCGAGTTACCATGTGTACGAAAATGAGTGCTGTTAAACACCTCCAGAAATCTACAGTAGTACCTGTACTTTGATAACAACAAACTAAAAATAAAACTGTTTTTAAAAGCAAAAAAGTGGCAAGGGGACTCCAGTGTTTACCGTACCAGGATCATTTCAGGACATGTACATATCGGATCACCTAGCACGTAAATTTACGAGAGCACGTTACCCTTGACATGGTTAAGCCAGGCCAATATTTCTATTGGTGCCTCCTGACTCGTGGCGACAGCTTCTAATCCGTATACTGACCCGGACTGTCACCCCAAACTCCACCCCAACCCTCAAGTCCTCTATGGTGGCGTATTATGGGAGGAACCTGGTCAGACCCAAAGCTTTACAGGTTAGTTCGGCATAAACTAACCGTACCAGGACCTTCGTCACACCGGACGTTAACGCCACACCGGAACAAGGAGCCAGTTCCCAACCGCGCTTCCGCTGGAAGGGTGTTATGTACTAATGAATTTTCGGGATTTGTTTATATGGCATGCATTGTTAGTTGTGATTACATTATGGTTTGGGGGTATCTGAGGAAATGCCGCAAAATTAATTCAAAGCATGAGCAAAATGCTACCAAATTTGTGTTAAAAGATTGAGGAGACTAAGTTTCAAAATCCTGTGTAACAAATTTAACGGCATCGCATACGCTTTATTTTATAATTGCATAGAATCACAGAAATTATGCCTGGATATTCCGCCATTACTCCATTCTATCATTCCCAGCATGCCCACTCGCAAATATGACTTGGTCCAAAAATAACATCGACTAAACACGGGTGAATATTGATCACGATTTAATAAAAACAGATACATAAACATGAGTATACCAAAAGTATACTCATAACGATTAATTATTTTAGGTCATGAATCGGGGGGTTGGGGGGAGGGGGGATGATATTAGAACACACAGGCATGTCTGTTAGGCTGCACAGTCTCTTTAATGCACATGACCTAATTATAGATCTTTCCAGGGTAGAAAAAAAAAGATTTAGTTTTAGCAAGAATGTCCAGTGGCGAAGGATTTTCATATGTTGGTCATCCTACAACATACAAGGAAAACAAGATTGTAAGATTTGAAAACAACGACTTTTTTTTCCTTTGTGTATCCCCCACAAGCCCCACCCCCACCCCCATTTTAATACCAGCACTATAAAAATAATCCTTAGTGTGTCATTGGTACGGGTCAAGAGCATTTATTATTGTAGGAGGGCACACATCTGGAAATCCTTCCTCCAGTCATGACAGTGTCCATTCCACAGCCAACTCAATGCCTGCCAAAAAAACTAACTGAACAAGATGGTACTCCATATAATTCTATGAGGAATGGGGTCCTTTTATGCTAGTAAGCATTTTCTGATCTCATTCTTAGACGTTAAGAGTTTTTCTTGTGCCCCAAAGCGAAATCTAATCGAAAGACCCTTTCTGCATCAGTCTAGATATCACCGCATGGAGATATCTGGAGAACTGTTTATCTACAAGAGTGGAAAGAGGGTGTGGCAAACTCATTTCGTCGCGTTTAAACCGTTATCCGTAATTCTGCTAGTGCCATAAATCTCAACAAAATAGGGGGGAAAGAGTTTATTGTCAGTGTGTATTAGCCGGATTTGCAAGATTCCATTATAGAACTTTTATGGGCAAATTGGCTATGTCTTCCCCATTTCGTCCTTTCCGAATTAAAAATTTCGGGAAGAGAGTACATTATGTCGATGTTAGCTAAAGACGCAGCACAATGCTAAGCTTTCCAGCGAGATATAAACAAGCAAACCTTTAATGTAATCACCCATTGTTTTCTTGATAGAACAGGTATGCCTATTCACCAAATATCGTAGAGGAAGAGGACATGGAGACCATATTTTTTTTTATCTATCTAACATGAAACAAAGCAGTTCTTACCTCATAATATCATGTGGAGACTGAACACGTTAAAATAGATCCAATGAAAGAATCACAAAATTCCTCTGAAATTATTTTTCTATCCAGCACACAAGTAAATGATAAACTGCACTGAAAGTAACACGAAATCTGTCTGTAAAGTTACACACAGCGTTCAAACCTCTTAGACACTTCGTGGAGTGTGTAGTGTGGTGAAACTCGTGCTCGTGAATACCAGTCGCCACACAAAACTGAAGTCTCATTCATTTAGCACTCAGTAAGAAAGAGCGTGTATAGAAAACCTTTGATACATCTAGTAGGATAAAAGTCAAATTAAACTACAAAGATTGTCAATCGTCGGAGGACTAGAATAAAGATGAGGGGGCCTCGACCGGTGCACCCCCCATTCCTCCCCCAGCTATTCTTTAAACTCAAAACTCTGCCTCGATCTTCACCTCTCTTGGTCAGTCACCCTCTGCTCACTCCCAAACATAATCACTGTCTTTTTGTTAAACATCCTTGTATGAGTGCTCCTGTCTACAATCGTTCATTTCATCTCTCCTCTCCACCCTCATTTCCACAGATAAAAAAAAAACAACTTTGCCATACTACAGTATAGTATTAAACAGATTATTTAGTGTCCTGAACCTCTTTCTTTTTTTTTTGGTTCCATATCAGCGCAGTGTTTAAAGCTTTCGTTTTTCTGAACTGCTACAGACGGATATGGAAGTGTGGGGATAAAGAGGGGGTGGGGGGGAAGGCAGCAAAGGGAGAGGGATAAGGTAAAACATTTTAGACGAAAAGCTGGAAGAGTGAGCAGTGGCGGATTTAGATAAATGGTCCGAGTGGAAACTGGTCCATGACTTACGCCTGGTGGGTGGCCCCGCACTAGAAAATATGGGAAGAAAACCGGAGCGGGGGGTGAAAGGAGGGGGAGGATAAGGAGAGGAGAGAAAGAGAGAGAGAGAGAGAGGGATAGAGATAGAGAGAAAGAGAGAGAGAAAAAGGGAAAGAGAGAGAGACAGAGAGATAGAGAGAAGGAGTGGGGAGGGATTGAGCGAATGTTCATTTTAAAAGTTTAACCTGGTGGAACGGCAGATTTTGCCTCAAACATGGTCTTTTTTTTTTACAGCGGAACCTATACAAAGTCTTGATGCGGTCCCCCATTATTGCACTTATTAATGTAACAATAATTCTTTAGAAAAAGTATTTTCTCTCTCTCTCTCTCTCTCTCTCTCTCTCCAGACTGTAAAATTAAGGGTATCTCACCTCTCTGAGCCTCAAGACCCCGAGGACCCTAAATCTACCTCTGCTTTCCTGCATAGCATACCTTTTTACTATTAATATGAAACAATGTGTCCGGGATTTTCACGCAAGGGAGAGTACAATGAGATTTGTAGCACGGCATCTTAACGACTGGATTACTTGGTATGTCTGAGTTACGTCTAGGCTTCGCCAAACACAGGAAAAAATCCTTCAAGACGCGCTGCTGAAGAAGCCCCATTTCTAAGATTTAATGGTTTCTATTTCAGACCAGAGAGATCTCGATCGATTTTTGCTCAGACTGGGAAGTAACTATCTGAGTTCTATATTGTTTAGAAAGAAAAGAATCAAATAAAAGCAATATTCCGGGACACTCCTACCTAGTGCTTGACTGACGGAGAGGGGCAGGGGTAGGAGTAAAATTAAGAAAGAAAAAGCAACCTTGGGGCAACGTTTTGACAATGTCATTGTCTATGAACTCTTTCATGTGTGCTTTCTCTTTTGTAATCTTGTCTCAAATACTGAATCAAGCACAAGGTGAAAGAGTTCTGGCTTGTTAACCAGCCAGCTAACCAGCCAGTCAGCCATCCAGCCAGCCAGCCAGCCAACCGACCCACCCACCGACAAACAAACAAACAAACAAACAAACAAACAAACAAACAAACAAACAAACAAACATAAAACAAACAAACAAACAGATAGACAGAAACATAGACTCCTCGATTGAAGTAATAATAACATTACTTACCTTCAACACTGTAGTACCCTATATCGCAGAGGCAAGTTTTCACAGGACACGCGTCTTCACCGTTGCCACTGGCAACATAATTTAAAATGTCGGCCACCGTCATGTTGTCGGTGCCGACATTGTCAAGCTTCTTGCAATGTTGTCTGCATGGACTGTCTGCAGAGGCGTCAACGCAAGAGCCACAGTGACTGTTAGCAACGGCGGAGGCACAATCATCATCAGTTTCACACAAATGCTGCTCGATTCTTCTTTTGGTGCAAAAAGGTTTAGTGGAGGGGAGTGAAGCTTTTGAAGAAGATGGCCCTGTTGGACTGGACGAGTCTCCAGGCTCTGGGTACTCAGCAGCGTATCCGGGAATGCATGCGCACTTTGAGGAGGTAGGTGAGCAGTAAGAATTAGGGTTTGTTGTGTCACACTCCTCGTCGAACGAGCATGTGTCGTCGATTACCTTCTCCAGACAGACATCAAAGTCTTTGTTGGTATAATAACCAATGTTGCACACACAGGTGGCGCTGTTGAAGACGTCACAGACGCTGTTGGCCACAACTGACGAGCAGACGTCGTCTGACCCACATGACATGCCATGAAGCTTCTGAAGATTACAGAACGTTTTGTCGGCCGTGGGCGAATACGTGTCTTTACACTGACATCGCTTATCAAAACACTCGCTGTTATCCACAGACACTAAACAATCGCTGTCTGTAATACATGAATCATTTAAGTATCGGAATTGACAACTGCGGCCTTTATCGTCTAGGTAATATCGGTCATCGCACTGACAATATCCGGGTGCGATATCGCTCATCTCTCTACAAGTAGTATTGTTAAAATATTTTAGACAATCCTCGGCTCTATTGCATTCGATTTCATCCAGCACTATTTGTCGACATTTCGGAGTATCGCCACCCCCATCCCAATTTTCGCTGAATCCTTCCTCGCACTGACAAGTCTGTTCCACGCATGCGCTGTTCGGCAGACGGCTGCAGTCTTGATCATTTTTGCACGGATCATGAAGCTGGACAAGAATGCAACTGGTTTTGTCGTCATTTGGAGTTAACCCCTTCGGACAGGCACACTTCCGCAGGATACACCGGCTGTTTTTGATAGCTGCCCTGCACTGTTTTGTTGTGCTGCATGTGTCGTCAAGGCTCATCTGGACGCACAGAGAGTCTCCAACGTCTATGTAGCCTAACATGCACTCACACAGTTTTCTCCCGGAGCACGTGCTGTGCGGCATGGCGTTGCTGCACTCGATGTTCTTCTCGCATGACTCGCCCAGAAGTCGAGCACGACAGGATTGATACCTGCAGAGAGAGACATTATCGTCACGTTCAGTCCACATTTGCCAAATTTTTTTTTGTTTGTGATGATTTGACTTGCTTATACTACTATGATCTTCCCTTTATATTCTATTTCCTCTTAAAACAATGTAGAGTTTTGATACGTCGTTAAATCCCAATTTTATACGCTAAACCACATCTGCCTCGTTCTTTTGCTTTGAGCGTTAGGTTGAGAGCGCTCAGTTTCTCAAAACCTCAAGAAATCACTTAGGCAAATCTTGAATGCGCGTGATGTTGTGTTTGGAGCTAATGGAAGGACACTGAGAGCGAAAAAGCTTTTCCGTACTAAGAAATGAATTAAACACTTATGAGGGGGATAGAACTAGAAGAAGTTTTAGGGTCAATTCAATAAAATAGGAAGTTAGATGTGGGCAAATCTTACTGTGTCACACAGTGATAATGAATCTTATTAGACAAATTAGAGATCAGATGGTACTTGCAGATATTATGAGATCTGAACTGATCTGTTGCAAATGGTCATTCTTTTTAGCCCTGATCGAAGTGGCCTTCAGAATATAACTTCAGGAACTCTGCGACTCCATAGCTCAATGGACAAAACTGAAAGCAAAATTCTAGCCAGTGTGTTAAGTCTTACAATCAGGAAGGCGTAATATATCCGTTATCGTGCTAACTGCCATGTAACCCTAACTCAGAGAAACAAACAAATAAACCAACCAACCAACCAACCAACCAACCAACCAACCAACCAACCAACCAGCCAGCCAACCAACGAACTAACCAACCAAACAAGACTCACCCGTCCGGTATGTACCCCACATCGCATGCGCAGACCCGACTGACACACTTGGTGTGATTCATGATTGTGTTGCAGTCCTCGTGTGTCTTGCACTGGACGCCCAAAGCCCTCGCCACGCAGTTATCCCCTTGGTGGAGAAAACCAGTTTTACACATGCACAGCTTCTTAGTATCATCACTCATCGCTGGACACTCGCTGTGAGGAATCGAGTCGTAGCAATCTTTGTCTGTTTCGCAAGGATCTCTGATCCGTCTAGGTTCGCAAACTTCCCTGCAAAGATGAAGAAGAAAAATATTTGATCCCCAAGGATGGGCATACAATAGAATAGGTAATGACAGTAAACTGATTGGGCATACAACAGAAAGGGCATAGACACTAAACTGAACAGGCACACAATAGAATCGATATAGACACTGAACTGAATAGACATACAATAGAATAGACATAGACATTAAATTGAATAGGCATACAATAGAATAGGCATAGATCCCAAACTGAATAGGCATACAATAGAATAGGCATAGACCCCAAACTGAATAGACATACAATAGAATAGGCATAGACCCCAAACTGAATAGGCATACAATAGAATAGGCTTAGACCCCAAACTAAATTGACATACAATAGAATAAGCATAGACCCCAAACTGAATAGGCATACAATAGAATAGGCATAGACC
>JAWQUT010000400.1:668405-679195 GCA_033807755.1 Ellobium chinense | reverse complement strand
TCCATGGGCCATGGGGCAAGATATGCAGGTAGGTAGGTGCACAAGACGGTTTGCGTTCGTTGCATCAATTCTTAAGTTCCACACTTCTGATTGGCCAATAAAAGAGTGTCATCATGGTGATTGGTACTTATACAATATGGGCCTTTAAATTCGTGATGCTGATCTCAGAGTTTTGTACACCCTTTCCTGATCCCGTAAAGTGATTCTGAAGTTTGAAGCTTTCGCTTCTCCGCGGATATAGCCCTGTGTGTGAGGTACAGTTGTGGTTAGAATAAACAGTTACATCTTTGACCTTTTAAAATTTCTCTAATTTGGAGTTAATCAGTTCGAAACATCAACGAAACATCATCTTTAGCCACCGTTATGAGTCGGATACAGCGATGACAGCATGTGAAAGTTATGGAGAGTGTCGTGTGTGATGCCAAGATGCAAGAACTAAGCATCTACGCAGTTCCCTAGCAGTGCAAACCTCTGAGCATTAATTGAATTCTCCATATAATGCGTTACAGCTATCGTTATATTACACACAATGCAGTGGACATGGGCGTCTCTAGGTCACATACAATGCACCAATAGTAACTACAGAAAAGGAGAAACACTTGTTCAAGAAAGAGCGGCGGTTCTTCTTCCTGACATCATACGAAATGTGTAGGTGATGAACAGGTACTGACAGAGCCAGTGTACCGGAACTATCAAGCTGTATGCTCACGCCGTGTTCGTTTACAATCTCACGGCATCAAAGAACGAACTGAACGCACCCAGGATCTTACAACGACTGTCGCACTCTGTCTTCCTTTGAGCCTAAATGAAGATCATGTGCAAACGTGGGCTTGCCGTGAGGTGATGTTGGCTAATAAAAAGAAAAAGAAAAATGAAATTTTGACGAAACGAACCTTTTGATTACGATACACTTCCGCGTTTACCGAAAAATTCCGTCAAGGAATGAACTGAACGTATTTGGTATTTGATTTTTTTCGTGCCATGCTGATTGCCTATGAGCGAACTCAGTGGAGAAAATATCAGCATCTGCCACATCACTAACAGTTAAGTCAGAAATTGAATTCTCTTTACACGAAGAAAAACACATTGACATGAAATGGATAGAAGTGAACCTATTTCAGTTGAAAAATCAATGTAATGTAAAATTCAAAGTTGAGAACTTGCGTAGTAACGATAAGATCTCTCATATCGTAAAAACCGCATTAACTTTGCATGTTGAAAGCTAATATGGTTGCATTCAGCACCGATGCACTAAAAATGTAATTCTTATGATGATACAAGATCCTATTGTGAATAGCGAGCTCTCGAACACCATTCTTGGAAGTCATTAGCATCGTATGTTATTTGTCATTTAAAATATGGATCTGAGAGCTAGAAAAATGACAGATCGAAGTTTATAGATCTGTTTTAAACGAATAAAATTGTGATCTTGGTGATAGAAAATTGTGAAAAAAAGTTCTGTGGCGACTAGGGATGTTTGGATCAAGATTAGTGTGAATACTGTGGGATCTGACATACACGTAACAACATACATAAATTCAGATTTCTTTATGACAAGAATAACTATGCTCATTTTTTAAAGAATGATAGAATTCGTACCATTTCGTAAAATGGTGGACTTCGTTCCATTTTCATAGAATAACGGATTGCGCGTTCCATTTTCGTAGAGTAACTGATTTGGTGATCCATTGCGGTGGAAACAGAGAATTTGTCGCATTTCGTGGAATAACAAAATTCGTTACATTTTTATGAACCCCCTGCACTAGAAGCTTGCAACCTAAAGACAAAATAACTGTGGAAGTTCATCGTCTTACATGATAGACTTTTAATGCCAAGTCTAGTCTACACATTTACCATTATGTCATAGCAAACAACATCCTAGGATAAGTTACTTGCACTAAATCACCAACTAATCTAATGGATTTGGCAGCTCCAGCGCACTGGTGTCACATTACCGTTACAGCAACATCGCTTTAAAGAAATGTTGCATCGCCTCCCACCTTGACGACTTGAGAACATAAACATGACTTTGCAGCGCGTGTTAGAAGCAGAGTCGTGATGTTTAGGGAAAGCATGGAGATCTCTGGCATTCCTGACCTTCCGACAATGATGATGTTTAGCTAGCATTCGCAATACCGCCAACTGATTGGGTTTCAGCGAGGTGATTTTTGTCGCATATAGATCAGTGGCGTCGGAGTCTGGAGCCAGAAAGTCTCTCTTTCCATAGACTTTTAGCCACTAATATTACCGGTGTTCCCGGTGTGTTGAGAATTTTGATGTGGTAAAAGTCTTGATAAAGGCCGAGAACTTGGCAAACTCCAGTTTCGTTTTCAGTTTGGATTAGCAGCACTAACATCATCATATATTATATGCTACCGTATACTATCTTTCTGTGGAAATGCTAAAGAAAGGGCTGTGCCATTCTCCTTCAGTATTTATTAGAAACGTAGCTTTCATATGCACATGATATCCCATTATCATCATAGTTAATATTCCAGATGATGTAAAAAGAAGTCCCTCTTTCAGAAAAGCTGGCACATAGCGACGGCCCCCCCACACCTTATACTCATTATAGATTCTCTATATAACCCCTGGGGATGTCAGATTTTGTGAAGCAACTTTATGCATATTTGCTTGAATTTTACTGCGTTGTAAACTTAAAATTGAAATCTAAAAGCCTGCCAAATACACTCTTATTTAGCCCCTGTGACGATTCCAAGCCCATAGAAACAGAAAGAGTAAATTTTAAATTGAAAGGGCTGCCAGAAAACGTTCTAGTTTGGCGATGTGACATGGAAACTCAGAGAGTAAAGTGTATATTTGGGTGTCATATTGGCGATGGTTATAGTTATATATTATTTCTAGCACTCATTACATTCTATAATTTCTGGCGCTCGTTCTAAATCCTTTAGCGCTAGCTATATATCCCTGGGCGCTCGTCAGTTCTCCTTTGGCGCTTGTTATATTGTTTCTCTTTTGGCGCTGGTTGTATCTTCCCTGGTGCTAGTTGTATATCCTTTCGCGCTCGGGTAGGTCCTTTGGCGCTCGTTGTCATCCACGGACTCACCAAAAAAATGAATATTGCTTGGCCTGCAGGGAACGTAGCTGCATATGCCAAACGATTTAGCGTGCAGCCTTTTCAAAGACGGTGTTACGAGGAAATATGTTTACAGGTAAGAGCTGAGAGATTCTTTAACGAAACATCCGTATTATGTAACAAACACTGAAGTTCGCTAAATGGCAACCCAGCGGGAGAAAGAAAAAAGTTACGACTAAGACGCTACACTGCATGTCTTAGACATTCGTATGAAGATAATATATTTTGATCTGAATAATGCTGCGCCGTGCCGAAAGGTGCCTTTAAATAACAAAGCGATAAAGCAGAGTCGACCGTTATCGACTTTCGAACTTTACCTCCCAAGGAACGCTTACTAATGAACGCGTTGGTTTCATCAGGAAAGAGGTTGTTTTCAAAGAAAATGATACTACAGATGTCTGACAGTCGTGTAGATTTACAAGGATTTTGCGACTTTCGGAGGAATAACAATCATGTTTCTCTATCCTTTCTGATGCATCTCCCTGATTACACTGCTAAGAAATTATATACTTTCAAAAAGAAAGCTGTTTTCAAAAGAAAATGAAGCCGCAAATGTCTACCTCACATGTCGATTACAAGGATTTTGCAATGTTCGGGTAAGAAATAACAGTATTTCTCGATCCTCTCTGACGCATCTCGCCGATTCAACTGCCAAGAAATGATGTAGTTTCATGATGGATGCTGATTTCAAAGAAAATGAGATTACAGCTGTCTGACTCTCATATAGATTACAAGAATTTAGCAACGTTCGGATGACGAATAACAATCAATATTTCTCCATCCTTCCTGACCTATCTCGCCGATTCAATTGCTAAGAAGTTATGTACTTTCAGAAAGAAATTGCTTTTAAAGAATATGAGACCACAGATGTCTGACGATCATGTAGATTACAAGGATTTTTTCACGTTCGGATGATCAGTAAATTTTTCAAAACCTTTCTGATGCATCTTGCATATTCAGCTGCTAAGAACTTTCAGAAAGGAGACTGTTTTTAAAGAATATGAGACGACAGATGTCTGATAGCCATGTAGATTACAAGGATTTTGTAATGTTTGAATGATCAGTAAAAGTATTATTCGATCCTTCCTGACGCAGTTCGCCAATTCAATTGCTAAGAAATCTTTAATGAAATTGCTGTGTTTGCAGATACGATCTTTCTTTAAGTCGAACTGAATCTCTTCGGATATATCGGACTGCGCATGTGTTACTTTGATTTTCATAAACATGGAAGACAAGGAATTGGCAGATCTTACGGGTGGGCCATAATGGCGATCAGATGGCAACTACAGTTTCCCTGTCTTCTATTTTCCATGCCCGCAATCTTAAGGTTTATTGAAAAAAAGGCACAAAATGAAAGTCAGAGAAAAACAGAATACAAGAGTGGAAGACAAGGTTTATAGACCTGAATGACTGACAGTTTGCACTTAAGTGCAACTGCTTCCTTCTGTCTGTCTGTCTCTCTCTCCCCTATTCACCTTTCATTCCTTTTCATCCTTCCCACATCAAGGCACTAATGTAAGGAACATGTAAACATGCATGATGTTTTGCTTCCCCTAAGGCTAAAGTCTTGATCTTACTGGGGATAAGGAGATGAAAGATATCACGTGTCTTAATGGAGCCCCATGTTATTGGTTTGTAAACACATCATAGGAGTCAGATGGCGGCCCCGAGGGTTTTTTCATTGGACTTGCTAGCTCTTGCGATATTCCTGACAGGCTTTTCTGTGTATATGACCTGAACTTCTACACAACAATTTCTCTCCCTCACCCACTCGTGTCATAAAAATCTCCGTATCTAGGGCGTACTGGTCCGTGGAAATGTACTCTACGGACACGTTAGTGACTAAAGATCTCAAAGGACTCTTAAAATTTTTGACATATTATTGTCACGCTCATTCTACATTTGCCTAAGTTTTTTTTGTTTTTTTTTTGGATGCTTGGAGTTGTTTATATTGCTATGCTCTTCCATTTATCTTCTTTTTCTCATTAAAACAATGGAAAGTTTTGACTTGTTGTTTGATCCCACTATTACAAGCTAAACCATATCATTCTTCCTCACTGTTTTGGTCTGAGCAACAGATTAAGAGCGCTGACGTTCTCAACATCTCGAAATATGATTGAGGCAAATGTGGAATGAGCGTGACAATATCGTGATTCAGCAGCTGAAAACAGAGCAAAATGAGCGTTTCAGAAAACGCAGCCTCTGGACACAAAGAAGATGCCATGTCCATTATAATGTGGGTGTTTCAAGGAGAAGCATTTCCGATACCCAAGACTGAAAGTTGGATAGAAGGTGCATAATCTGATAGTGCGGAACTTTTATTTGCCCACTAGTCTGCCTTAAACTAGGTTCCTTGGTATGTTTGTTTATTATAGTTATTATGTAGGCTTATTCTCCTATCCATCTTCCCCTCGCTTAGCCTCTTTCCCACAGACTTATCCTAACTTTTTACTTCCATTCTTTCGCTTGGATGTAATACCCCGATAAAAGCCAAAATCCAAATATAAAATGTCGTAAAATTGCACTTAGTAAAGCGATTCTTTGAAAGCACTGGTGAAAATTTTACAGTGTACATTAGAGTTCAGTCTGCTGAGGTAGGATTTCCTGAGCTGTATAGAAAAAGTAGAATTTTATCAATTTTTGTCACTGACACCGCCTGATACATAAGTCTGACATTGGCTCGTGTCGGGAAAGACTTTCATTAGTGATATTGTGTTACTTGCGTGAAGAATTGCATGCAATCTCCAGTATGTGCCTTTATCGGAGAGTTACATAAGAACATTTTTCGCATTTTCCTGTCGTACCACGACACTATGGGAGTTAGAGATTTGAAATTTTGACACAACATGCGCGACATTATTGGCAATCCGGAGACGTCAAAATCCGAATTTCGGTCAGGGTGATATTTGTCGGGTATTGCACCTCAGCGATGATTCGTTTGGACGTACAGGCTGAGGTGTGCTCACCATTTGGTCACCGTCAAAAGGATAAAATCAAATATCACCACTGCCTTGTACGGAAGGAAGGCTCTATTGAAAGTCAGATTTCGAATAAGAAAACAGGTGTTGGAAGGGCCAAACTAATGTCACCTATGTAGCTTGTCTTTCGTTCTCCTATTTGAGCCTTAAAAAAACCTCACATAAATTCCAAATAGAAATAAAGCTGTAAAAGAGAATCAAACGCAAGACAAATTAAATCAGACCCAATTTGGACCACGGATTGATCCTTCCAGAATCAGATGTCCTGTCCTGCTAATATTAACAATTCTCTCCGTACTCACACGTTCACACAAAGACATAACAATACCACTATTTTCCTTCCCACCACCATCTACACCACCACCAGCACTTCCACTTCAGTTGTCTCAGCCAGCAACAACAAGTACACTTTCATCGCCACCAGGTCTAAGACGTACTGATCCTATTGCTGGTTTCAAGATGACCGAAAAAAAAAAAGAACGACAACGACAACAACAACAACAACAACAACAACAACAACAACAACAACAACAACAACAATACAACAACAGTAATAAAGACACACACCATTAATCAATTAGATCATTGCCGCGGTTCTCACGATGACCGCGTGTGACCCCAAGACCTTTTTTGTTTTCACAACCTCTCCTGACCCTGACAGTGAGCAGCCATGTGTACAGTGTATAATACTTGTTACGGTGTACGGGAGCTGATGACATGTGTTTGGAAACATCGTTAGGGGAGGTAATGATGGAGAAAAAGGGGGCATAATTTAAGAAATTGATGGAGAAAAAGTAGCATTAAAACAGCGGGGGTGGAAGTTTAGTAGAGGTTGCCGTGTTTTGGAAAAAGTTGTATATTAGGTGGTTGCCCTAGTAGTAACACTGGATTTATAGTTGCTTTGGTGGTTATAACAGGGGAGGTAATGAAAGTGCTGGCTGAGGTAATGACAGCTGGTATGGCTCTAGTGGTGATGATGACAGTTGTACAGTAGCAGTGGACGAAGGAATGGTCAAAATGGTAGTAGCCAAGGAAGAAGAAGAAAAAGAAGAAGAAGAAGAAGTAGTAGTAGTAAATCTAGTAAGTAAGTAAGTAAGTAAGTACGTAAATAAGTAAGTAAGTACGTACGTAAGTAAGTAAATAAGTAAGTAAGTAAGTAAGTAAGTAAGTACGTACGTAAGTAAGTACGTACGTACGTACGTACGTAAGTAAGTAAGTAAGTACGTAATAAGTAAGTAAGTAAGTAAGTAAGTAAGTAAGTAAGTAAGTAAGTAAGTACGTACGTACGTACGTAAGTATGTAAGTAAGTAAGTAAGTAAGTAGTAATACTGCAGAGGATGGTGATGAGTCAGGAGAAGAGATAGCAAAAGCAATGGCGCGGCGGTGAGTTGTCCGTATTTTCATCTTTGAGTGATAAAGTAGAAATGTTTCCATCGGGGTCTTCAAGATAGGCAAGACTAACAGTTTAGCAAACTATAATGACCATTGAACAAGACTAGCAAACAACGTGGGTTGAGATAAAAACAAGAAGTTGAATAGATTAGGCCGATATGGATAAACATAATTCATCTGCCAGACTTTGATAGGGTAAACTAGTTTGCTTCTCGGCCACAGTGAACGGAGGTTTATGGAAGGAAGGGTAATAATCTGGTGCTTTTGCCTAAGTTGAAAATCAGTGTGTGTGTATGTGTGTCTCTGCGTATGTGTGTGTGTGTGTGTGTGTGTGTGTGTGTGTGTGTGTGTGTGTGTGAATGTATATGTGTATATATGTGTGTGTTAGTCTATGTTTGTATGTATGTATTTGTATGTATTTGTGTGTGTGCGTGTGTGTGTGTGAATACGTGTGGGTGCTTGCGCGCACGGTCGTGTGTGTGTGTGTGTGTGTGTGTGTGTGTGTGTGTGTGTGTGTGTGTGTGTGTGCGAGAGAGAGAGAGAGAGAGAGAGAGAGTGAGAGAGAGAGAGAGAGAGAGAAAGAGAGAGAGAGAGAGAGAGAGGTGAGAAAGGAATGCAAGAAAAAGAAAGCAGAAAGGGGAAACGACAGAAGGATTGGCAGGATGAGATCCCTAAGCGAGATAACAACGCCCAGTTCCAGCCAGACAGCCGCACTGTCTGCATTCCCTTAGATCCCAGCGCCCATCAATAACATGTAGACAGATACAGGTGGTGAAAAGGCTGCTTATCTCATAGGTGAATGTGTGAGAAAATATTGGCATGAATGACTGAATGAATAAGTGAATGACTGAAGACAGGAGGAAATAAGGCATCAGTGAATGGTGGACTCTGTTAATAATAAATGAATAAAGGAATACGGTGGTTATTTCCAATGTCTGTAAACTGAACGAATGTTTGAATTGATGAATGAATGAGAACGAAAGAATGAATTAATTAATGAACGAATGAATGAACGAAGAGAAAGTCCACCAATCAACCTCGATACAATTAAAGATAATGATTAAGATATAGAAAATTATTTTAGTTCAAACGATGCAGAAGCAACGAAAGGGTCAAGGAGTGAATGAATATTAAAGAAGGCATTACAACAAGAAATAAATGAGTAAGGATGAAAAAACTATGAAATAAATGGAAAAGAAACTTTATGAATATATAACAATAATAATAACAATGCAGTTTATAAGTCTCGTATCTAGGCTGATGCCCGCTCATGTGACTTCACATTATGATTACCTTAGGAGGCCAGGTCATTCTAGAACTTCTCAACTCCCTGGAGAGTACACAGTGCCACTGCCATATACAGGCGCTGATCACTAGCATTCTGAATATAATGCTATAGCCGGATACCCATTTTAAAAGATGAGTGGGTTGAGCAAAATGTGAAAGAATTGCTATCCCAAGGCATCTGCAACATGACTGAGGTCGGCATTCGAACCCACAACATTTAGATCTTGAGTCCAACACCGCAACCATTCGGCCACTCACATAAATGAAATCAACAAATAAATGAAATAAGTCTTCAATCAACTCCTGATATCAGCAATGAAATAAAGTCTGCCAACAATTCTCGACCCCTTCCTTCTGAAAAAACAACAACAACAACAACAAATAAAACATTTTCATGCCAAATAATTTCACTTACCCTCTACAGTATCCATCATTAGTAAGATCAGTATCAGAAATGATGTAAACAATTCCACCGCAATTAGTCCAACCCCCATCTTGTACGAGCACACCTTTGGATTTCAGCCGAGCGTTAGTCCGGGGCGAGATCAGTAACATCAGAGCACATTAGGGTAGAATTTCACGAAGGAATGAGTGAGTACTACAGGCCCATCTGTGAGTGTTTTCTCAGTTAAAGATGTTGTCTTAAACGCCGTCGTGTTGCTTCAAACATCAAGGTCATTGCCCGCATTCCTGAGTGAAAGAATTTTTATAAAATCAAGTTCGTGTGTATCAAAGAAGTAACGAATCGAAAAACAGATAAGAACTTCACTTTATCCAGGAGAAAAACTTATCAGAAAGCTTGGTGCCCGCTTTCATTATCGAAAGATTTGATGTAACATAAAGAATATCAAAGAAGGGACCAACTTAAGAAAAATAGCCACGTCATTCTTTAATTAAACTAATCTATTTGACTGAAGATGTCTCTTGCTTTTTATCGTTACAGGCCTACCTGCACTGCTTAGATACACATGATTAACAGACTTTTCAAAAAATCGGGATCTTCACTCCCGCATCTTTGCATAAGGAAAACATAACTGGCACGTAGCAAAAAAAAAAAAAAAAGGAAAAAAAAAAAGCGGAGATTGATTTAAGCATTTAAGTTATGGCAGACAGGTGCAAATCCCAGAGGTATTTGTTAAAAGATGCCAGCCTGCCTTTAAGCCGTGGAGGTACAGGTTGACACAGGGATGTACTCTGACGGTTGAAGAGTAATTAAACCAATCAGTAGGATCGTGGTAGCTACAGCCTATTATCAGTTTCTCAAAAATAACTCAAATTTATCCAAAATGGTAACGGTAGCTTATTATCAATTTCTCAAAAATAACTCAAGTTTATCTAAGCGTTACGTTTCACGTATCTAGTAACCAAAATGTTGTTTTCTACATCGTGGTTTCAAGCTTTTATTATTCCCTTGTCTATTAAACCAGAAACACCTGGTATCTCATCTCAACAAGCTATTTTTAGAGAAAAAATATATACACAATCGGTATTCCAAATTTAAGCTAATATTACTCCCATGTCTATTAAATCAGGAACATCTGGTTTCTCGTCTCAACAAGCTATTTTTTAAGAAAAAAAATCAAAAGAAATGTCTCTGCTAGCGACGAGGTCGAGGTAAGCCCATCTCAAGTCAAGTATGACGTTACTTCATTTATATGTCCAGTAAACGTTACCATAGGCACTACTTTCCCAAGGGGTCGCACTGTTATCGTGACGAGAGATTATTAGCACTGTCTTTCCATTGATAGTTACCGTGTGCAGCAGTATTTATGGGTACCACACATGTCAGTGTTAAAAAACGTGAAAAGCTGACAAAATCTATAGTAATGATTTAGAACAGTGCTTATTCATATTATTAAAATAATAATTGGGAGAAGGAATCCTCCTCAGTGTTTCTGTTGGTTAGACTGCTCCAAGCCTCGGTAAAGACCAATGGAGTGTCGCAGTCTAAATTTCGGCTGGGATCACTCCATTAAAAGAAAATCACTGAAGAGGGTTGCCCAAATCTCTTTAAGTTTTTTTTAAATACATGTCTC
>JAWQUT010000400.1:647308-659039 GCA_033807755.1 Ellobium chinense | reverse complement strand
CCCCTTTTTTTTGTTTGATCCTCTGAATGGTTTTTACTACTCAGATCTTCCATTCATCTTTATGACTATTAACAAAAAAGCAAAGTTATGGTTTGATGTTGTAATCCCAGTTTCCCAACCCAACGCATATCCACCTCATTATTTTGCCTTGGGCAATGTGTTCAGACTGTTAGATATCTCGAAATCTCAAAAAGTGACTTCAGCTAATATGGAATGAGCATGATGATTTGTGAGATCAAAGCTTATGATGACATGTACAAACAATTAAAATGCATCAATATCTCCTCGCCAGTACCAGAGTTGGGTAGATACACACGGACTCATGCTTTTTTTTTTATTCAGCCTTTGCCATAAAAATATTTCGCCCGTGTTCTCTCAGAAGTGTTAAAAAAATAAAAATCTTGGGCCATGTGGACCACTTGTATAGCGCATAATGTAATGCTTCTCACTGCACAAAAAAATTTCGTGAGTTTATCAGAGCAAACATGACGTGTTCTCCCACTTTCGTGGCTTTTTGAGCTTTTGAAGTTTGAAAATCATCACACGTTACAAAATTACTCGTGTCGTTAATATTTAACTGGATGGAAACATTAAGGAAGGCAAAAATATTAATATTCAAATGGTCTCCACCCAGCTAGTTATTAACGACATGCGTAATTTTATAACGTGTGATAACTATCAATCTTAAAAGGTCAAAGAGCCCCCCTTAAAGACATTACCTATGACATACAATGTCAAGACTGTTTGTGGTGTATGTAAATATGCATGTGTGTGTGTGTGTGTGTGTGTGTGTGTGTGTGTGTGTGTGTGTGTGTGTGTGCACATCATTCGCAAATGCCAGTGTTATATATCTATAAATCCACATATCTTAATCGTGGACCCGCGGGGGCATAGACAAAGTTCCAGTTATGTGAAAGGTGAGTTATACAGCAATTTTCCCCATTTTCATCAGCTGTGGGCAATATTATTATTAAGCAAAGAGGCAATTAACCGGATTCCAATCCAGCGGAGTAGACTGTTGTGTAAGCATGACTATGCAGGTGTTCATAGACGCGTGCATAACATGTGTTTGTGGAGGTGGGGATGTTGGGAAAGGGAAAGTAGGGAAGGAGGATGGGGCAAAAAGGTTAACGTTCTAACTTGACATGTTTTCAGAGTTTAACCTGTTGTGGAATCAGGCTGAGTTTGATTTGATATCTTCGTGAAATTGTGCCCTGCAGAAGATGAGAGGATAAATATAGAAGGCGTGAGACGGTATGGCAGTCAGTACACTTAGGGTGAGAAAGAAGAAAACAAGGCTGATAGAAAAATAAGAAGATCGAGGACAAGCAAAGAAGGAGGGACGAAAGAAGGACAAAAGCAGTGAATATGTCTCGATATTTTCGATATCTCCGATACTTAATACAAGAATATCGAATCATATATAACATAATACTAAATATCTTGTTAACATCTTTATAGTGGCCTCTTGAGATCGTAATACCACGACGATTTGTGAAGACAGTTTTTCAGGCTGACCGACAGGCATTACATATCAACTACACAGTATTGGGTTGCCGATTATGTTTTTGTTGTTGATATATTGGAAGCATGAGACGTCCGGATGTGAAAGTATCTGATCTGTCGATTTTGTTTGATACTTCCGGAATAAAGGCATCGGACTTCTGGATCAGAAAGTTTTGGGTCATTGCCGACCAAATCTGATTCCCTAAAGGCATCAGACTTCCGGACTGGAAAGTAATAGATCTGCCGTCTGCCGATTTTGTTTAATACAATAAAGGCAACACAATTCCTGTTTGGAAGGTATCGGGTAGTCTGATACGCTAATATTCAGTCCGGAAGTTAAATGCTTCTTTTTTTAGCAAATAAAATCGGCAGACCGAAATACTTTTTTCGACCCCAAAGTCTCATTATATATATCGGCAGACTCAATACTCACCGATCCAGAAGTCACATGCCTGCGATGTATTAAGCAGAATCGGTAGACTAAATACTTTCCAGTCCGGAAGTTACATTCATATTTTGTATCAAACAAAATCGGCAGACCCGATACTTTCCAATCCGGAAGTCACATGCATTTAATGTATCAAACAAAATCGGAACACCCAATTCTTTGCGGTCCGGAAGTCACATGCCCTTACAAACAAGATCGGTAAACCCGGCACTTTCCAATCTAGAACTAGAAGTCTCATGCCTCCAGAGCATCAAACAAGACCGGTAGATTTTGGCGTATCAAACTATCCGATACCTTCCAAACAGGAAGTGTCTTGCCTTTCTTGTTATCAAACAAAATCGGTAAAACTTTACCCGATTCTAGTGATACTCTTCGGGGTATGAAATGTAAGCACTCCTTTCCCTCATGCATAAAGGCTTATTCCAAAATCTAGTGCGGGGAAAATCTCATCATGTTCATTAGAAATACTAATAACAAGGAAGTGTAATAGCTTTCCTGTGACATGGGACACACGTTGCAACGATCAAAATTAGCGAACCGAGAGCGCACAATGAACACCGGATTAACCTAGAGACAAAAGTAGCGTTTCATACAGGCCCTGCATTCTCGTGAGTACCGCACAAAAATACTTTCACGCTGTCTTGAGAAATTATAGGGATCTCTCAGCCAGATATTTTTCTCTACCTACATTTCCATGGCAAGATTTGTAACCGCACTTTAAAAAGCGAGCGTCCGCAATGTGTAATTTACAGCCTCATCCTAACACAAAGAACATTACTGATATTCATTCTCTCTCTCTCTCTCTCTCTCTCTCTCTCTCTNTCTCTCTCTCTCTCTCTCTCTCTTTCTCTCTCTCCCTCTCTCTCTCTCTCTCTCTCTCTCTCTCTCCATTTCTCTGCTGCATTCCCACATTCACTCTCTCTCCAGACTGTTATGAAAGGGCACCCTGTAGACTCTAAATCTGCTTCTGATGCTACCACCAATGCACTAGCTTAACTTGCCCCTCACCAAGAATGAGTAAAATGATTAGCCTAATAAACAGGAGGGCTAAAGCTGTGGGTTTACTGTACTGTGATCAGCACAGCCCATACTGGCCGTTAGCGGAGATATCATTCCCGGCCCGATACCACGTAAACGTAATATGCTGATATACCCATGAACTTGCGATACTTTGAAAATATGGTATCGGCCCATCACTAGAAACAAACAACAAAAGTGGGAATGGTGACTATGGAAGAGGAAACGCCTCAAGTTTTCCAATGTTTTTATTTTCCCACACTGCACACGGCAATATAAAGATCTACATAAAGCAATTGACTAAAGTGCTTTTATCTAATGTTGCCTAGGACAATGCGGTCCTATTCAGCGATGCATAACGGAGCGAGCCTATTGGTGGAACATTGCACGAACGACAAGATCTGACACAATCCCTTTTTTAAAAAAATACCTAAATGATTCTACCAATATTAAGAAAAGAAAAAAAAATCAAGAAAGAATAGAAAACAGGACAGACGACGAGCAAGTGGAGAACGTGGCCAAAAATATTTTTCTTAAGAGGAAAATTAAGTAAGGAAGGATGTATGAAACAGCCTCAGACCACCTATTTTCTCAGTCATAATCAATAAATCACCTCCCTTTGCTCCCTCCCCCAATAGCATAATTTACTCCCTTTGTTTATATTTCTGTCGTCAGAATAATATTTCACCTCATTTTTTTGGGTTGTTTTTGTTTCGGAAAATGTGTTGTACAAAAGCCAATGCAGATTTGATTTTTTACACCTCTTCGTATGTGAACAAGTTCACAGAAAATAGCGCTTTGGAACTACTCATATCTTGTGAGGTGTGGCGGAAAATTAATATTACGACAAACCTTTTACCTTTTCCACTTTCTATATACATATATATTTTGAGTTAAGGATTCCGTTATATTGACTGAGGATAAGTAGAACAGAAACATACATCGTGCTCTCCTTCGGTTTAACTGTTTAACAGTTGGGCAATCTTGTTCGCATCTCTTCATTATGAGCAAAGTAAAGTTACAAGCAGGAAATAATTAGTTAGTGGGAAGACTTTCGCGAGAAGCAAGAAAGTGACTTCACAAACTTGTTTTTCTTCCTTTCTATTCAGTACTAAAGAGCGATCAGTTGTAGTCTAACCCCAGTTCACCTACGAATTAATTCTTGTAAGGCAAACATTCCTTGTTTTTTGTTTTTGAGTTTGTTTTTTTGTCTTGTTTTTGTTTTTTGCTCTGAGGTATTATTTGAAGGTAATTGCGCAAGGATGCGGTATTTTGCCTTCAGATGCTAGACTATATGCCATATACTTGTACATTTCGTACCAATCACTAAAACAACATTTATACATTTGGATTTATCATGACATTCAAAGCCACAGAGGTAGCATGGTGGTTGTGTTTACCTTGCTCTTAATGAAGAAAAGCGGCTAAGATTGCCCAGTTGTTTAAACATTTAATCTGGCATCGGAAAAACTACGCGGTAATCAAAGATGCTCTGTTGTAATAATTTGTGCATCTTATATTTCTATTCATCAGATGGGATAACTATGTGGTTTTTGGACAGGACAAGGTGTGCAACGGAAGGTGAGCAGTGCGCCTATTCTGGGGGAGTAAACAACCCGGGTGTCTAAAGAAATGGGTGGAGAATTCGGCGTGATTTTGCTAACAAAATAGACGGAAGGAAGATGCCGCGGAAGTTGGTTGAAAGACAAGACGTAAGAACATAAGAAATAGCTGGCATTTGATGAGCGAGTGGGTAAGTCTGGGGCTGTCAGTGTGTGGCAGTTGTATCATGTGTGTGAGAGAGATAGTGAAAAGACATCTGATGAGAACTATACGGAAGGGAAGGATATGACATGTGAAGGCCAACCAACACACTTGTGTACGAATATGTGTTGTAATAATATTGTTACAAAGGGTAACGTTTCACTTTTTGTTGATGAGAGAGATGGGTGATGAAAGAGAAGAAAGTTACAGAATGGGTAAACAGTGTGTGTGTGTGTGTGTGTGTGTGTGTGTGTGTGTGTGTGTGTGTGTGTGTGTGAGGAGTTAGGAAGACAGTGACAAGATTGTTTTAGCGAATAATATGAGGTATACAAGGATAAGGCGTTAGAAGGCAAAATGCCAAATACCCTCGCAAAGCTCCGGGAAAAGGAAAAGAAAATAGGTTTTGATAACGAGGTGACAAACAGAGAGAGAGAGAGAGAGAGAGAGAGACAGAGAAACAGAGACACAGAGAAATAGATAAATAGAGACAGAGAGAGAGAGAAACAGAGAGAGACAGAGAGAGAGAGAGAAATAGAGACAGAGATAAAGCGAGAAATGAGTTGGAGGAAGAGAGATTATCTTACACTTGTAGGCAGTGTGATTTCATCCTGAACTGGCAAAACACAACACACACACACACACACACACACACACACACACACACACACACACACACACATATAATATATATACACACACACACATACACACACATACACACACACACAGACACACAGACACACACACACATTTACACACATATAATATACACACACACACACATACACACACACATACATTCACACACACACACATAGTAACACACACACACATACACACACATACACACACACAGACACACACACATTCACACACACACACATAGTAACACACACACACATACAGACACACACACACACACATTCACACACACACATAGTAANCACACACACACACACACATAGTAACACACACACACATACACACACATACACACACACAGACACACACACACATTCACACACACACACACACACATAGTAACACACACATTCACACACACACATAGTAACACACACACACACACACACACACACACACACACACACACACACACACACACACACATGACAGCAGGAATGAGAAAGAAAGAGTGTCAGCTGGCAGCATGGCCTTGGAGTGCCAATTTGGCATATAAGATTAGACACGGAAGCAACCCGCGTCGATTACAGGTGAAAAGGGTCTTGGCAACCAGGGTGGGGCAAGTTCACCAAAAAAGTCATATCAGATCAAGTTCAGTTCAGTACGGGGGAAAAAGTCTTATGATCAAATTTAGCTAGGTTCCATGAAAACTGAATAGTTTTCAAATCGGATCAGTTCCTATCTTAGTTTCTGAAATCGGCATTCAGTTTTGATTCTCGAGGAAAATGTGAACTGAACTGAAATTTAGGTAGAAAATTAAAAATGAGCTAAAATACCCAAAATACCCACAGTTCAAATCCAGATCAGTTGGTCCAAAATGGCTGTTAAATTCAGCTCAAGTTCACGTGAACTGAACGTAAGTTCACGAACTGCATTCAGATGATTTCAGCTCTGCTCGACCCTGTTGGCAACCAAAAGGAGATACATTACGATACCACGGTTATATTTTCCAACAGCTGCCTTGTATTTCAGTATAACGTAGGAATCTTGCTTACAACTTATTACGGCTGTTTGAAACTAAAGTGCACGGCAATTTATCCTGATGAAAACATTCATTCATTCATTCATTCATTCATTCATTCATTCATTCATTCATTCATTCATTCATATCTTTTCAGATAAATCATAATATTAGCGTTCTTATGTTTACTGAATTTAATTACACGCATATACTTATTAATACAATATTTTGTTAAAAGTATTTTTTTCAATTAAAATACCTATTGTGTATTTTCTTTAAATTTTATTCTTTTTATGATGAACCAGCTAATGAGTGACCCGTTATAAAAACACCATTTTCTCTTCAGCGGGGCGATGTGACCAACGGTCAATGATAAGGCCATAAACATGCACGCAACTACTGTCTAAAAATTTTTTTTTATTCTGAAGAAGTGCCCCAAAAAGACCAGTCTGGCAACTGACCATCGAGCTGAACGTACATTTCAGATCAAACACCCTCGCGAATTTACTATTAAAATATTATCGCAGTTTTAAAATCACTCAGAAACAAACGCTTTTCTATGTTTTTATAGTTTGGATCAGTGACCAGTATTCAACAATAGGAACACTGGCCAATATTCAACAGTGCCTTCTGCAAATGTTCAAGTTGATACCTTCAGTAGTTTGTTTTTATTTAATCTATAAGCAAGAAAGTGATTTTGTGGTAGATATATAGTAAAGGTAAGTCAGTGTGTGATTTGCATTGATTTGGCTAACGCCTATTAAAGATCTTGAACTATATGCACAGTAACTAGAACATCTCTAACAAAACAGTCTCAGACCCTTCCCTAGTTACTGAGCAATAGGCTGGTCCAGGATTAGCGTCTCTTAAGAAGACGGAACCATATGAGTAATCTTGGAGATTGAAAAAGAACTTCATGAAATCGTTAAATGCAGCCTGAAACATATTTTATTTTAATTTTGCGCCAAACAAGTTCTAAGTTTAAGAAATTGAAAATGAACTTCATAAAATCGTTACAAGCAGACTAAAGCTATTTTATCTTAACATAGAGTCACTTTTATTCTACGTCCTACAAAAGAGTCCTTGTGCAGGATGTTGTAGCAAAGCCAGAAAATAATTTGACGAGTTACAAAAACATGAGGCAGGGCATGCTGTTAAAGATCATTGGCTTATGAACAGGGCAAATTAAGGTCATAAAAACTTAATGCCAGAATGATGCAGGTTGTCAGATAAGAGGTTATTTACTCACCAACATCCTGTGAAGAAAATGCATATTACTCGTAACTATCAGCCACGCCATCTCCTCTTCACTCTAACCCAGAACAGACACATGCGCTCTCTTTTCTTTGTCTACATAAATGGCTCTGCAACAATCATATATGAGAGGGTATGGGGGTGGAAAAGGGGGGGCCTAGTGTCCTATCATTCCCCCCTCCCCATCGTGCGCCAGTGAGTTCCAGCTGTCTCCTACGACGTATATCCCTTTCTGTAACTTTACACTATACGCCCTTTCTCTCTCCGCCTCTACATCCCCAAATATCTATGGTCAACTCTACCAATCTCTCTATTGTCTCTGTTAACATATCAGATGGTATTTCACACTGTAGATCACAAGCAGATGCTGATATTATTGTTTTTCTCCTCCACAGTTGTAGACTGGTTCTAATGACAGTTTTGGAGTATGTATCAGAATTGAAATAAGAGAAAAAAAAACTTGGGGACGTAACCATTTTCTCAGGAATTTTGTTTTCATGTAATGAGAAAGTTTGATATGATCCCGCCTGTCTCTAAACTGCGATGTAATAATTATATTAACATGCCAGTGCCAGGATTTACGTGAAAGTTAAATATGAGAACTTGCGCGTTAACGATCGAATATCTTACTGTCGTAAGAATTACATTAGAGCATCGGTGCGGAATGCACCCTCCGTAGCCTTCGACATGTAATTTTTAACGATGGTAAGAGATTCCTTCATTAATGAACAAGTCCTTAATAAGCTACAGCTTAAGATATCTCAGTAAGCAAGGACACAAAATGTCAGATTTTTTGAATGTTTTATATTTCGCTTTTTAAAATGAGAAATATACATTCAGTAAATGTAATCATTTTTAAAATAAATTTCTGCATTTGTGAATACTTTGCTGTGAAATAATCAAGAAGCATGAATATATATATTTTTTGGTAGCAAGCGAAGGGCATGTTAAGGTACTTATCATTATGAAACCATCCGATGTAACTTTCTTAACAAGGGATCCCCATATAGCTTTGAGTTATCAGCAAGTCTAAAGCCGACACCGACCTGGACGATATTTTAACTTACTTAAATTCATCGGCATTTATTCCCAAGAGCAGGGCTGGACAGAACTGAGATCATATGAACACAATTTGTGAACTTCAGTTCAGTTCATGTAATCTAACTGAATTAGAATTAAGCAGTTTTGGACGAACAAATTGTGGATCTGAGCTGTAGCTATTTTGAGTGCTTAAACCTGAACATTAATTTTTTACCAAAATTTCGGTCCAGCTAACATCTACCTCGAAAATCAGAACCGAATCCAGATTTCAAAGACTGAGTGGATCTAATCTGATCTGGAAACTACTCGATCTTCATAGAACTGAACAAAATTTGATCTTCGTGTATTGAACTGAAGTGACTTTTTTTGGTGAACTTGCCCAACCCTGCCTGAAATATATAATTTGACAATAAATTCAAACTTTATTTCCTCAACAATACCCTCCAAACATGACCCACATTAGTCAATATACCCTTTTACAATTGTTATATATTTTAATACAAATTATGTATTGACTGAGCTAGGCTTACATAACGTAGCCGTTATGGCGCTAGTGCGCCATTAAATCAGCGTCAGACTTAGATATAAGGGGAGCAAATTTCTGTATGTCCTTGAGATTTCTAAGATATGTGAACAGTTATATTAACAGCCAAGCAACATTTGAGTAATGCTTGTTGTGAAGAAAGTATTCATTGTGTGCATTGACCAACAATGAAATTAACAACAACAAACGATAACTAAAACATCAAAAAACAACAAGAACGCCAACAACAACAACAACAACAACAACAACAACAACAAGAAGTGATAGGGACAGCAACTACAAAAAAATGTAGCTGTATAAAAGAGCCGAAGAAAAAAAAATGAACTTGAAATAAACTTTTGCGTTTCATTAAATTCAGACATAATATCAACGACACTTCGCAGTATTATGAAAAACTGCGTAATAGCAACAACTCTGACACTAAACTATTTTATTGTATGTTGAATTTTTTCAGTTATTTAGTTTTCATTCATAGAGAATCGTGACAAGTATATCCATACTCTACTTTTCATTCCACAATAGCATACTAGTAAGTTTTAAATACAGTCTCTTTAACAGCCATGTAATTAATCTATTAATCTGAGGACCTCAATCAAACATACGTTCTAATCCACAAAATGCGAAGAAAGTGAAATTACGGCTTAATTCACCACTCAAAAAAACATTACGCACCATCATAAAGATAAATCCATCACAGTTTAATATCCTGTCCGTCCTTCTATTTGGAAATATATAAAATCCGAATGAAATTTCCTGTTTGAAATATCACGGACATATTGTAAATAAAAGCACATTTCAGCGGTGCCAGTTTGTTATGTGAATGTTGAGAATTTCTAAGCCTGCGGTGAAGAAAAAAAATGAAAGAGGGAAAAGAAAGCTTCAATGATGAGCGGACACAGGTTACAGAATTCTACGGTACACCGCTGAGACCATTTACGTCCCTTGTAGTTCTTAAGTATGTATTATAAAGATTTTAGATTGTACACAGATATCGGTAGAAATCATTTTACCATGACATTTACATTGCGCCCTGAAAATCCAAAGAACGATCTTGGCATTGAATCTGATAGGAAGATAAAGATGTCCTGGCACTAACGCCATTAAATACACTCCCTCCAACACTTGTGTTCTTTACAGATTCACACTAAAGACTTAGTCAAAACGTTTCATGGTATGAAAGCCTATTTTGATATCTTTATTTGAGCCAAGAAATTACCTTCTCCACGGTCACTTACACGAGCTCCTAAAATCACTAAGGTCTTGTTATAGTTGCAGCATTTGCCGAGTTACTGGAAATTCTGTTTAAATTACACAGATCTTCTTCACATAATTTCGAGCAATGACCGATTGTAGTAAAGTATCATTAAAAGCCTATTGATTGTCTTAGTGACAGTTGTAAAGCATTAGAGGCCACACCCCAAACTCCCTGTCCCAAACTTCAGACTTATTCTATAAATCAGGAAAGAATGCACAAAAATCCGTTTTCTGGATCACAAAGCTACAATGTAATTAGAAACAATCTGTCTTTGTATGAGAACTTGCGCATTAACGATTGGATCTCTTACCACCGACAAATTTACATTAACTCTGCATGTTGAACGCTACTCAGGTTGCATTCAGCATTGGTAAACTGATTTAATTTTTACGATGGTGAGAAATGCCACCGTTAATGCGTGTCGAACCAGAACTGAGGAATCTGAAGAGGGGCAGGATGTCCCAAAGACAGGTGATACGGATCCCCAGCCTAAGGTAGTGTTATCTGGGTAAAGCACCATCGTTCACCGATGTCACATTGTTTTACATTATATGTTACCATAAACGTGTGCAATCTATATACTGTATGTTTGTGATTCCAAGTTGTTGAAGAGGAAAAATGAAACATACAGAACTTCGGAAATTAAGCATTTCACTGTTTAAGTTAAAGACTAAACAATACATTTATATGTAGACAGATATCAGCAAGGACTGAAGGACTAATTTGGGTACTCTATATCAAAGCTGCCATACGCTTAGAATGTTTGATGAAAACTAAAGGCGTTTTCAGAACATGCTGTAATTATAGCTTAAATTCACACATCACTAATTAAAACCCGCCTGTTCAACTGATTCAGCCTGGAAATCACGTGATGCAACTCATTGTTTTTGTGTTTAGAAAACTTAAATAATCATCGTGATGAGGTAAAATAAAGATTCTGCTGGTTTCCAAAAACATACTTTGGAACTTGTCTTTAAGAACATTAATTTGATACTACTCTCTGTATCTACTCTTACTTTTAGCGACACTGCCCTGAGAACTCCATTCTGCAGGTAAAGATTAATTTAATGTTTATTAATTTGGTGAGCGAAGAAAAATACGATTTAGTTGATTCTGATCTTAACGAGGTACCGTAGAAATCTACCCTGTTCTGGCACGCCGTTTACTACTGATAACGTCAAATTCATTGGGTGATTTTTGCTAGCTTCTTTTTCTCAACCGTTCTTCCCTCTTTTTTTT
>JAWQUT010000400.1:630513-647092 GCA_033807755.1 Ellobium chinense | reverse complement strand
TGTTTGTTTTTTTTAGGGGGGGGGGGGGGGGGGGGGGGGAGAGGAACAGACAACTATTGGTGTGGGATTTTTTGAGCAGTTACCGCCATCGTACAAATTGTATCTACTCATTCACGGAAAGGCATTGCAGAAAGCGAGCTAACGAAGAAAGAGAGAGAGAGAGAGAGAGAGAGAGAGAGAGAGAGAGAGAGAGAGAGAGAGAGGAAGGAAAAACGAAAAAGAAAATCAAAGGGATAGAGAGATAGAAAGAGAGTAAAGAGACATAAAGAAGACGGGATCTGGCATGAGATGGGACACTCATGCTCTCATGATACATATCAACTTCGTCTGTCTGTCTGTCTGTGGTCTGGGCTTTTGCCTAATAAACTTGTTAAACTTGTCTGTCTGTCTGTCTGTCTGTCTGTCTGTCTGTCTGTTTCAAGTCTCTAAACTGCACGAAGTTATCCGCTCAAGGTTGTTTTTTTTTTCTCCACGCTTACATGTAACACCTTGCTGTAGGGAGGGTGTGTGGAAATGGACCACCTGCCCCACAGTATCTACTGGCGACTGGTGGTAGATTCATACAGACATACTGCTGAAGAATGAAAACGATGCTGGCGAAATCTCAAGGTAAAAACACCCGCGGTGTCTGGGCGCTGATGGCCAGCTGAGTAGGCATCGAGGGGCCGGAGGAATTGTGTGTGTGTGTGGGGAGGGAGGGAGGGAAGAAGGGTGAATCCCGATAGAAAAGTCACACTGAATAAAAAGGTATCGTGAAACAAGAGTTGAGTAAAGAGCAAGACCTGTTTTGTGGCTCTAGTCTCTCTTTAATATTTGGGCTGTCTGTTGTGCGGGTTTACTAATGTGTTGTATAACAAAGTTACGCTGGGGACATGACGTGTATTCTAGACAACAGCTCTGTCTGTGATTTCATATAAAATTGTGAAAAAAATTTTAAGGCTTTTTTGGTGGACATTTCTACAGTTCCTAAACAATAAAATATGAAAAGTGAAGTGAAAGATAAAAAAAAAAAGAGTAATTAGTTGTTACGCAACACGGATCTCCTCCCCACTCCCTACCCTCCACTTCTCTAAGCCTTGATATTGGAACCCCATGAAGAAATCTTACGACTAATCCTGTTAAGATTATCCCTTGTTGTTTTTTTTTTCTATTATCAAAAGTCACACACAAGAAAAGCCACACGGAAAAAAGGTTACCTCAAGAATAAATCACGCACATGGTATATTACATACATTTCAGCTGTGAAGGTTTAAAATAAATATACTTTTTTTATTCACATGCACACAAGTTCTTTATGAGCTCAACCATAAATATCTCTTTAGAAAATGAAGAAGCAATCTCAAAAAGGAAACCTAGTGCATTGTTATGTAGCAGTTCCGCAAGCATGTTCTGAGCTCTTTTCAAGGCATTCAATAATCCGTTTCGATACAAACAAGTATAATGTGGAGTGTGCTTTTAATATACCGAGAAATAATGTTATTGTGCCATAGACATGTAAATACTGTATTGTGCTGTACAATTCTAATGCTGCACGTTGTTATTCATAAAAACTGGGCACAAATAAAGGGGCTGAACTCTCCTTTATTGATGACAGCTGACAATGACGTCTTGTCTTCCCATTTTAATGTAATCTGATCGTTATTTGTTTCATATCAAGGAGTTTCAAGATTTTGATCTGGGCCCCCTTCAAGCGTCGTCTTCGGGCATAATATAGACAACTGTGCCTGTGCTAGCCATGAGCTGGGAAAATTTCCATTGGTGAATGACTAGGCTACTGTTCTATGTTCCATTTAATTCTGTTTGAGCCGCGTATCGTTGTGGTAAAATCTACCTTAACTCTTGTGAGTCTACCCCTGCCCCCAAAAAAGGGACATGATTATAATACTACAAGTTGATAACCAATGGCCCTAAAGTAGTGAAAGTAGTCGTCTTTCAAACCGCCAAGTCACCACAAATACTCGTAATGTGCGCTCCGTGACACGATCGTCCGTACTACTGGATTGTGTTGCAATATGTGCGGTACACGAAAACTGCAACAATAATATTATAGCGCATGATTATATTCCTGCCGGGCCTACACAACAATACGGTATTACCAGTGCATAACCCAGGCACAAAGCTGTTGCATTTTTATGGATATTTGATTTCTCGCTTCGTGGCAGACTCCTAAAAGTACAGTATCCCAAAAACAAGTGTTTATGACCTCAGATGGATTATTGTCAGACCCGCAGACAGAAAGATTCTCTCTCTNACATACACATATAATTATACACACACACACACACACACACACACACACACACACACACACACACACACACACATACATATATACATATAAAGCACATCTCTCTCATCATCAATCCTTCCCAAAATACACACATATAGTTCTCAGAGTTCTCTGTGTGCAATTGTGATGCAATATCGTAAGTCCTTAAATTCATTTGTTGACCTACGACACTACTTCCTCCTTCTACTTGGACTAGATTTTCCAAAGAAAATAAAATGGGGCAGGGGCTGAGAAAGTGGTAGTCACGACCCTGCAATACACGCAGACATACAAGCACTCACGCACATCTACACACGCTCCTACACAAACAACCCACAAACCCATCTTCCTTACCCTCTTCCCAATTCACACACATACCTGAAAACTGTGAAGACAACACTGTAGATCCTCAGACTTCAGACAGAAAAGGGCAGAAAGAGAAACAAAAAAGAAGCAGAAAATGATAAACCAAAGGAAGAGAGATGAAAAGAACATGTCATAAGAGGTTTGGGCAAAATATGACAAAGGCAGGGAATTCATCAGACTTTGTTTTGTCAAGGAATCAGAGAAGATATGCCGGAGTGTGCAGACAGGATGATAAACCACGGCAGGAAATGAGTTCAGAAGAAAGAGACAAAAAACAAGTGCTAGGATTGTACCTTAGTCGATATTGGCAGTGAGTAGTTTCGACTCTGGCCTTAGCGCAAGTACTCCCTTGCGAAAACTGACCTAGTCTATGATATCAACTTATTTATTCAATTTTAGATAATTTAAAAAAATATTCATACTCATTTTAAAGGTGAAATATATCAAAAGGCTAGATTCCTATTATTTGGATTTTTTCCTTTTTATGTTGGAAGCAGTGTGACCTTCTGGTTTGTGAGTCCTACTCAGAAACTGAAGACTGCCAAGTCTAAGGTTTGTGCGTTCGATTCTTAGGCCTGGCGGTTTACGGTGTAGTGTCCTTGGAAAAATGCCTTCCACCCCTTTTCCCACTCGACACAGATGTAAATGAGTACCTGGTTTTAGAGCTGAATGGACCATGGTGCTGTACCGTAGGCGATCAGCAATGACTTTGTTATGTGTTTCATTTATAGCATTATGTATTTACATTTATAATTTATACAGGACCTATTTCTGGTGATATAAAAATGTAATTTTTTTTCTGGTATGTCACACATTACATAAATTTGACCTTTGACCTGCTTACGAATACTTTGATTGGAAGCCTTGGAAACCCCTAGGCCTTTGAATATGTGACGTCGTTTCTTTTGTAACTATTTTCACTGACATGGGGTTTCCCTCTGTCTAGATTTTAAAAAAAAATGTCTTTTTATCGCTTGTCACCGTTCTCTTCTTTTTCTGTTTCAGTTCAGTTAAACATTTGAATTGAAAGTACTTGAAATGTCACAATGTTTCTGTGGTCGAAAGTTTCATCGATGATTGTCAGCTATTTGGATCTACTTGGTGTCGCGTAACTTTTAATCGTGAAGAGGACCCTGAAACAGACCTTTTGAGATAATGAAAGCAGTTTCGTTAAATTTATGAGTTGTAGGCAGGTTTCAGAAAAATGTTGGCTGAATCCAGGTTTGCTTTTGCTTTTATTCTCCTGTTTTGTTCTCAAACTTATAAAAGGAATGATGTATTCAAAAGTTTGTCTTTTTCCTTAACACAACTGCAATGGCAGCTTGGCGTATGTTACAATAAAACTTTTGTGCGTCCACAACGACGAAGACTACAACAAGTCGTAACGAATGTCTCTCTGGAAATAAAAGATGCCTATATCCACAAAAGTTAATACAGCTGAGTTATGTCACTACAAAACACGTGGTGCAAGAAGTGACTATGTCCACATAAGTGATTAAATGCACTTGTGGCTTGAAAAACAGTAAGTGCAAGAAATGACTATCTCCATTTTCACCAGTTTATTGTAAAACGGCACACACGAAGTTGAGTTTGAACAGTTGATGGTGTTCAGCATGGGAAAAACTATAACAAGTCTGAAGGATTTGATATAATATTGATAAATAAACTTTTCATGCAAATTTAATGATCACCAAAATTTCAACTGCGATTTTCTCAAAACTAAGAAAAGTGGAGATAGTCACTTCTTGCGCTCAGCCGTCGATATGTTAAAAAGGATCTGCAACTCGTGTTTGTTTGATATCAGAGTTATGAAATTCGTTATGCCTTTATCGTATTCGCGAGCCAGAGGTATACGATAAATATATAACTCATTTCATAAATCTGATATCAAACAAACACTCTATACAGATTCTCTATTCGAAAGGTATCATACTGAGGGAACCTGTGTTTCCATTGTACACGGACCCATGACATTTGGCCTTTTAAAGTTTTTTTTCGGTAATTCACAAGCACTTTATTTCAACGAGTCACGGTGATGTTACAGTATAGCTATCGGCTACCGACGATACCGGAGTTGTGAGTACCCGTGCTAGTGGATATTTGAAAATATCGACCAAAGGACAATCAAAACAAACGCACTTTAAGAAAAGGAGTTCGAAAGATAATTAAGGAAAGACTCAAATTCTGAGGGGTTCAATGGCTGCATGAATACTCTTTACGTTAGTTAACGCACTGCGGTAACCACGGGAAACTCCCCAAACATTAATAGTATTCATTGTGGTTAACGCAATATGTTAACTAACGTATACATTATGCATATGGCCAAAGGTGGCTGAGACAGACCTAGCTGACATGTAACACAATCCGCTCCACTTAGTCGCTATTATGCTAGAGTTGCAATTAAGCGAAAGGTAGGAGTAGTAGGACTGTTTGTGTAAATGATATACACCCGCTCTCTCTTTTCTGCTTTCTTCCTCAGTTTCTAAAACCACTCATAAGTAGCCAAGGTTTGAAGACTCAAGTAAAACCAAAAGCCTCTCATTTACAAGGTTGCAAACTAATCACGTTTTCACTAGTTCTAGACTAACTGACTTACGTGACACGAACAGGATGTTCAGTTCATCGAATCCAGTCTTGTTTCGCACCGTTCTCACCCGGCTTTAGTTATTTACAAACTAATAATAAGGCGAGTTATTAAGTTGGCAGCAAGCACCCGCTGTTGCATTTTACGGTATGCAGGGTTAGGTTAGTGTGGAAATGTTGGGTGCTTTGACATGAAAGAAGGTGGTATCGTCTTCGAAGTGCTTGGGAATGGGGTGAGGGGTTTGTGAATGTCTGTATGTGTGTGTGTGTGGTAGGTGGATGGAGGGTACGTATATCGAGTAGGTGTGAAGATCGAGGTGAACATTTTGTAGTTCAAGGTAGTCTAGATGTGTGCGCACGGGAGAGAAAGAGAGAGAGAGTTATAGAGAGAAAGAGAGAGAGAGAGAAAGAGAAAGAGAGAGAGAAAGAGAGAGAGAGAGAAAGAGAGAGAGAGAAAGAGAGAAAGAGAGAGAGAGAGAGAGAGAGAGAGAGAGAGAGAGATACAGAGAGAGGTAATAGGGGAAAGAAAATGTGAAGAAAACAACACTTGATAAGTGGGGATAAACAAAGAAAGCATAATTTGGAAGTGGTAAGAAACCAACCAACTGAGGAAGGCAAAGCGATCTTCAGTACGAGTTGTACAGTAAACTCCAAAAGAGGTTTATTTCCGGTGAAGGATTCAAAGGGTGGAAAAGAGGGAGAGCGAGATAGGTAGACTGAGCAATCTACAGGCTGAGAGTGAGAGATAAATTAAAAACAGGCAGGCAGGAAGACAGAAAAAGAGGCAGGCAAACTGGTGAACAGGCAGGCAGCCAGACAGACTGAAGAATAACTAACAGTAACAGAAAAAATAAATTAACCGACACAAACTAGAGGAACATCGCGTTAATTCAGCAGCAACTGAACAGGAGAAGATCTTTGGAACCTATTGATTTTTCTTTTTTTTGGCACTATTAATATTTTGTGTTATTCTAAAAATACCACTGTGATTTTGGGAAAATTTATTCCATGGGGGTTAAATACTTCTTTCGCCTGATCTTTTAACGGGAAGAAATAGAGGGGTTAATGCCTAAACATTTTCACAAATCTCTTTCGAAAAAGGTCACCTTGAATTTTGATTTGGTCACCAGTTTTTCATTAGACTGATTTTGACCGCGTGCTGATACATAAGCCTATACACTTTATTTTTTCTATTTAGAAAGCTTAAATTGTACCTGAAATTTCAAAATTGGATCCATTATTTAGATCACAGGTCTTTTTATATATTTCTATACCCTGACACTGGCTGGCAGGGCCCCAAAAGGGGCATTTTATATATTAGCGGATTAATTGGGTTGCGCACAATGACTGATTTGCCCCTTTAATAGGTGTCAGAAACCAGAAAGAACGAGAAGGGCCGATGAACAGAGAGAGAACAAAATATCTCTGTCTTTACGGACAGATACATAAAAGAAATTTACTTGCACAGAGAATCACATATACTTTACGCAGAGAGACACGCTAAGTGAGGGAGGACGGGAGAGTGTAAGAGTGAGAGAGAGAGAGAGATCGAGGGAAGAGAGAGAGAGAGAGAGAGAGAGAGAGAGAGAGAGAGAGAGAGAGAGGGAACGAGAGAGAGAGAGAAAGAGAGCAAGAAAGAGGAGCGACAGAGAGAGAGAGAGCGAGTGAGGTGTGTGTGTGTGTGTGTGTGTGTGTGTGTGTTTGTGTGTGTGTGTGTGTGTGTGTGTGTGTGTGTGTGTGTGTGTGTGTGTGTGTGTGTGTGTGTGTGTGTGTGTGTNGAGAGAGAGAGAGAGAGAGAGAGAGAGAGAGAGAGAGAGATAAAGAGCACAGAACTTTCCTCTCTAGCACGAACAACCACTCAACAAATAATAATCTAATGGGTCATTTTCCTGAAATTAACTCCCTTGAATCCACCAGATGGCGCTCCACATGCTCAGGTACACTTCACGTCTTTCACCAGATACCCACACTGTAAGTTTACACATTAACAGCATATTTGTTTCATAACTTGCAACAAAATTCATTCCGGTTGCCAGAAGCAATAAGCGCTATCATGCGGAATTGAAATGCGTTTTTCCCAAACTCGGTATGTGGTCTCTGAACATTTTTGAAATATAGGGAAATAACAGTCAAGCCATTGCTCTTCACATAAGTATTTTTATTTACTGTTAAAAGGCGTAAAATTTGAATGAGTGCAGATTTCGAGTTCCATTAGGTTTTCAATGAAATAAAACAGACATGCATGTTTGAAGACACCACCAATTCATTTTTCAGCGAAAGTGCAGTTACTGCGTTTTGGAAAAGTGCTCTTCAATCTGGGACCCCGCATCTGGCTGAAAAGTGCAAAAATAATTGTTTTGAAATTAGCATGACCACCGGCCAGAAACGATAACTTGCGTAGTAAGACACATAAACACGATGTAGTTTGTTTGTTATCTTCGTTAATTTTAAGGTATTCCTGAAATTAAGTTTTAAATTAACATCACTTTGAAGGTGCTAGAAATTGATTATGATAATCCCAGGAAATGTTCTTCTTGTGCCAGCACAGGCCTCTGCAGTTGATGGCGTGTTCACATTTAGTTTTCAGATTTACAAAGCCAAATAGCAAAAGCAACCAGAAAACCTTGTCATCCTGAATGTGGTTTGAGAGTTACAGTTCTTTATATTTGAAGGATATGACCCAGTTTCCCAACACCGGAATAAAGCGCACGCATGCAACTCGTTAAAGTCAACAAGAAATTTCACTCTCATGACCAGCATTTGTTGTGATCGACAGTTTCTCCGGTAAAATACCCATTCCGTATTTTTCAATTACTCCGAAATGACACCGCGGGAAACACATTATTCAAATGAGGGGAGGTATCAGGTAAAAGAAATATAAAGTTTCGTATTACACACACACACACACACACACACACACACACACATTCAGTGGGTGAAAGTTAAACGATGCTGTCTGAATTCCAGTTCAAAATTGAAAAGATGACTTTCGTATTCGAGTACGAATTTGACCTCATTCAGTGGATTTGTCATTATTTGCAACCATCATGAAAAACTGTGGAGGGGGGGGGGCATGCTATATGCAACCAACCAACCAACCAACCAACCAACCAACCAACCAACCAACCAAGCAAACAACTGAAAAATCAACCGACCTACCGACAGCCAGTCAGCCAGCCAGCCAACCAACCAACCAACCAACCAACCAACCAACCAACCAAACCAAACCAACCAACCAACTTAGATAGTGATCCTCTTATGGGCACATTTTGGAAACGTGTGGATGATATCGTAAAGAAATTCTTAAAACAATGTTGTAATATCAGATTCTTTTAATGTTCACAAAATGTATTGTTATAATGTAATGTATTATAATGTAATGTAAATTTTCTAACTGGACGTGACATTGTGGGCCCCGCCCAGCATCACCCCCGATGTCAAGGGGTAGTTTTCTAAATAAATGTTATTATTATTATTATTATTATTATATACTTACCCTCCCAATGAAGTATTCTGCACTCAGTTCGGGGTCAGCGAATCCAGAAACCAGATTAATTACATAGCAAGGTAGACAGACAGATGTCACCCCTTAAGACTTCAGGTAAAAACAGCACTCGAGTGACAGTACGACAATGAAGGGACTGCATAGCGCCCAGATGTCAAACCCATGGCCTTTACGTACTCGAGTAGAAAACCACACGAACAAAATCAAACCCTGAAAACTGCCTAGTTGTAATAAATATTGAAATGAATTATTCTATTGTATAGACAACAATAGTAAAAGAAAAAAACTCCAATACCATGTCTCAGGTAGACATCGTAATGGAGCCATTTCTTCTTCTTGATCGTCATTGGCATTGCTTCTTGCTGTATCTTACCAGCGCTAGCCATTGAAATGTCACGGGATTTAACTGCTCTGATGTCTCCTGGGATTCCAGTGCTGTCTATCCTCAAGCTTGTTTTAAAGTATAGCTACACTATATCTTCCACGCCATTATTTTTCCTCTTCTGGTGGCTCTTGAACATTTTTTTTTGTGGACCCCCATTGCAATTCTATCCAGTCATATTTTTTGATATGGTCTGCAATAGCTTTAAAGCAGAATCATTCGATCATCATCACTGAAAGTCAGGATCCGCCTGTAAATGACCAAAGACACTGCTTCGACTCTCATAGATTTGTTTCATATCTCAAACACTACACGTTTTCGTATCAATTTTCTTTGCCGTAGCGTTCGAAGGGACAGCAAACTAGCGATTTGCAAGTTTAAAATTCGGAAAAAATTGTACCTCCCCCCCCGATATGAATCATGCAATCGACTCCAGTTTCTGAAAATCCTGCGTCAAGACAGAAATTCAAAATAAGCCTCCATAGGATCATGTATAAAGATATCTAAGAGACGTGATTGAAAGCTTGTTTTAAACAACTGCTGCCATTGCTAATGAAACTTGTTCTAAGATCATCACCACTGAGGGAGAAGAATGCACCTTTCAGCACTTTGGCGTGTAATATTGCTTAGAAATCCAATGTATTCATGGGAATATGTTTCACACCATGTTATGTTCATAACTGTCTCTAGTCAAAATTAATGCCACCCCTGAAAAAAATTTCCTTTAAGTTGAATTCCTTAAGTGTAATAAGAGTTATCAATAAATTCAGTCAGAAACAAAAAATACCTTAACTAACATGGAGAAAAAGCTCTCAAGCATAGATGTATCAAATTACAATGTGGTTGGTGAGGCTGTCATCCAAAGAGGCCGACTGCAACGTGCCTTATTAAGAATCGTGCATAGTGCAGATTTGACGATTCTGCACTTTGCAGTGGGAACGACGTAAATTTGGAAAGATTGGAAATAGAAACAAAGCAAGGGGGGAAGAAAGAAAGAAAGAAAGAAAGAAAGAAAGAAAGAAAGAAAGAAAGTAGGAAAGAAAGAAAGAAAGAAAGAGAGAAGGAAAGGAAACAAGAAAAAAAGAAAGAAAGAAAGAAAGAAAGAAAGAAAGAAAGAAAGAAAGAAAGAAAGAGAGACAGAAAGGAAACAAGAAAAAAAGAAAGAAAGTGAGAGAGAAAGAAAAAATAAAGAAAGAAAGAAAGAAAGAAAGAAAGAAAGAAAGAAAAAGAAAGAAAGAGAGGATAGGAAGTTGAGGATGGATGGAGAAAATAAATGGCAGGGTCGAAAGGACCCACTCTAAGAAGTAAACTCTGTGCTACTAAATATCTCAACCCCTGAGTCATTCAGGACACACATGTACGTCTTAATCCTTTAGTTGTGTCCTTTGCAAAAACACAAACTGCTATTCCTTGCTAGGGTTTCTCAGTTCGTCAGTGCTTGGATCTAGCCAGGTTGTAAGACATCAAGTGTCCTGTGCTTCAGAGGAGGTTCACGCCATTCCAATATTCGTTTGTACTTTGATTGCCAAATATTGGAAAGCTTCGTGAAAAGAACGAGGGTGTTCACATGACTGTGAAAGAAGGTCTACACGGTTCCAATTTTCAGTTGTAGTTCGGCTACAATATGGTGGAATATTTCGTAGAAGCAACCAACGCTTTCCCACGATTCCAGACTTGATTCCAAACTTGCAAGCAGCGCACCCAGCTTGCACGTCAGAGTGCAACATGCTGCATTAATTATAGTGAAATGATATTTTAACCCCCTTCCTCCTCAAATGGCACCAAAGGAAAATGCTGCACAGGATACCATGTCAATAAACACTTACTGTCGGAGGAGACCCCCAAACTCAAAAGCATTTCCTTTGAAATCTTTTGTCATGTAACTTTGTTGCAATACATCTTCGACTTCCATACGGGGTAGACACATCACAAACTCAAACAAATACAAACATGACAGAGTAATGACCAAAGCTGGAGCAATTGTTAACATGGATGAGTTTTTATTATTATATTTCGATAAAATGTACAGGGAGAACACTGTTAAAAAAGCAAGAACGTTATTTCAAATGTGCAACATTCACTAGGTAAGGAGTGTATTGAAGCATCAAAAGACAACAATTTTATCGAAACCATCAAGAACAGACAGATGTGAAAAATTCCTTCACACCGTCATCAATGTAGGATGCTCTAGAGAGCTTTTTGATTTAATCATCATGAAGTTGTCATCTTGTGTGTGTATATGTGTGTGCGTGTGTGTGTGTGTGTGTGTGTGTGTGTGTGTATGTATGTGTGCGAGTGTGTGTGTGTGTGTGTGTTTGTGAGTGTGTCTGTGTGTGTGTGCATGTGTGTTTATGCGGGCATGTGTGTATGTGTTTATGTGTGTGTGTGTGTGTGTGTGTGTGTGTGTGTGTGTGTGTGTGTGTGTGTGTGTGTGTGTGTGTGCGTGCGTGTGTGTGTGTGTGTGTATGTGTGTGTTTATGTATAAGAGTGAGTGAGCTGGCATCTCCGCTTGTGACACGAGAGCGTAGTCTCTGTATTCTATCTAATTAAAGGAGGCTGGGCCCCTGCTCTCCCTGAACTAATCCTAGTGCGCACACACCTATGAGGTGCATGTGCATATTATGTGTGTGTTGTATATGTTTGTGCTCATATGTATGTCTGCATATGTCTCTTACCTAGTCATATGACAAAGAACGAAGAAGTTCAGTTCTATTCTATTCTATTCTATTCTATTCTATTCTATTCTATTCTATTCTATTCTATTCCATTCTATTCTACTCTACACTGCGATGAATGTTCGTCCCTATTACTACCAACGCCATGTTTTTGGCTTTCTTTATCATCCCAATCCATTCCAAATGCGAATGTAGAAATAGAACCAGTGGTCGTATGCATTATCCATACGTTAGTTAACGTATTGCGTTAACACCAGTGAACATTACTAATGTTTTGGGAGTTTCCCGTGGTTACCGCAATGCGTTAACTAACGTAAAGATTATGCACAAGGCCACAAGTCTAATCCTGTCTGGGTGTTTGAAAGCTAATAAAAAATGAAAATGAAAATTGGCTGTCCATTCCGATGAAAATCAATCAACAAATATGTCTTTTGGTGGCCATTTTAGGAATTTAACGCCATACTGGGTTTTTCGAGGTCCACAAATTTGTCACAAACACTACCAAGTTTCAATTTCAGTTTTATTTAAGGACTGCGTCGTTTATCAAGCCTATTAGTTTGCAGCACACAATCTAGTTTTATGTAATGTACCAATTGCTTCAGAAGTCGGTAGCTGCATGAAAAAATGGGTTCTGGATCTTCATGAAGGAAGCTTTTTAGTAAAAACAAAAACAACAAAAAATACAAAAAATTACTAAATGAAATCAGCTGTTATCCTTTTCTTCCCCTAGAAAGAAAAGCTGTAATCACACAAAGCAATGCAGGGAACTTTTATTGCCGGGTAGAAAATTGGCTGTTACACAGTGACATTCAAAGTTAAACATTTTACCCACGCATATAAGGAGATTATATCGTCATAGTCAAAGGCAGACTGCCTATCTCAGACATACGCAGTTTGCAAGTTGGCATATTTTGTGATTGTTACAAACCAGTGCATCCGTCAAATATCACAGACAAAATAAGTCGCGAAGTCACTGATTAAGAAACGGCACCAAAGCGTTGTTTTTTCCCTGTCCCGAAAAACTTACAAAATGACATAAGCATAATAAATAACAATAAAAATAATGCGGTTTATAAGTCTCGGTTCTAGTCTAAGGCCTGCTTACGCCACTTCACACATAAACGTGTTTAAAGAAGGCTTCTTGCGGCGTTGGACTCAAAATCTAAAGGTGTAGATTTGATTCCTAATCACAGTCATGTTGTACGCGTCTTGAGAAAGAAATTCTATTCACATTGTCTACACTCCACCCATCTGTAAAACAGGGGCCTGGCTACATGCAGCGAAAGATACTGTCAAAATGCCAGTGATCAGCACCCCCCAAATAGCAGCAGTACTCGTACTGCATACTGCCTAGGAAGTTGAGAAAGTCCTAGAGTGATCTGGCCTGTTGGGGTAGTAATAGAGTGAAATGTCATGAGCAGGCATTAGCCACTTGTGAACAGCATTATTAAATATCACGGTGCAATCAGAGGCAGAGTTATCACAATGAACGGAGATGTCTGTTGATTTCATTCTCAACAAGTCGAGACTTCATACTGACCAGTAGGGACAGGGTTAAAAGTGTCAGTACATTCCATAATGTCTTGTAAATCACCACCATCATTGTCGGTTTGCTTCCCATCGCCCCCATTCCTAACGCTTCTGTCCATCGCCCGATTTGAGAAATCTCTGGCACCTCGATTCTTGCTTCCCGAAACTGTCTCTAGACTCTTGATCTTTTTTATCAACCGTTTCCGTCGAATGCGTTGATCTCGAGACTTGATATTGTCGAGGTAGTCCGAGAAGTTGGAGGCAAGGATGGCAATAGGCATGGCCAGCAGTAGAATTCCAGAAAGCCCACAGATACTGCCAACGACGTATCCAGCGGTCGTCTTTGGAACGAAGTCACCATATCTGAAAATGAAGGAAACACAATGAAGGGTACATCCGGGCATTGCTACTGATATCACCTTGGTTGGACTTGCTACTAAGGGTGATACCTTTTTCAAGTCATCTTTTTCTTCCCCTCAGAGACCTAGTAACCTTAAATGTGGCCTGTTCTGACATATTTATCACATCTCAGAACAGTTTAGGTTAAATTGAAACAGCACTACAGTATTTGGGATCAGGGACTGGAAAGAGACAGGGCCTACCGATGAGCTAATCTTTGTTCTCTGGAAATAGCCTGAGTCCCCAGCTGGGTTTTCGTGGGAGCGGATCAAAAGAATAGACACAGCCAAAAATTTTACTTATCATGGTCTATTGAAAGTAATTTATTTTTAAGTTCAGATGCTCATCTCCAATACTGGGTAGTGGGAATGGTCAACGGATGTTAAGGCTAGAGTAACAGCAATCGACAATACATAGCAATGTATCAAAAAGACATGCACGTTTGTAAACATAAGAGAGAAGAAATTAATGGTATTAGATGTCCCTTTCCAGGCACTGCTGGATACATTGATGCTTCTTGTTTTCTCAGTTGAAAATACAGTAGACAATAGGGAAACCGAAATCCGCGGGACCGAAGATTTATGTTCGGTTTAATCAGAGTTCAGTTTTGACAGAGAAGACTGAAAAGATGACTATAAACAGGACTTCATGTTGTCTTTGGTTTCAGCGGTACTTTCGGTTTAACTGCTTTCGTTGTAACCGATATCTACTGTATCTTCTAAACATGAAATCCCAGAACATTGGTACTTCATATAATTATTCTTCGAATATCTTCTTACCAACATATTGCTAGTCTACCCTTTTTGGGTTTATTTTACAAACTTCGGTTAAACAAGCAACACTTTTCTTCCCCCATCCCCTCCCCTCCACCCTCCCCTAAAAAAAGTTCTTATATTTAAGAACATATTATGCTTCAGTCATATTTCTCGATACTTATCAGTCTGAATTTGATTCCCTCACGGATGCGATTTCCCTTTATCGTTGATGGGGGATCTGTAGTTACAGAGAAAGAGGACGGCCCAATGTGTTACTTGAGACAGGAGGAACTACGTATTACAGTCTGTTCAGAAATTCTTGTTCTACTGAAATGCATCATCTCCAAAAGCATCAGATAGATTTACTCGGAAATTTGCCTAATTACCTTAGATAAATCTCGAGGTTTCTAAACAGTAGCATTATCACCTCAAAGTTGGGCATGTGTTTTCAAAAAAAAATATAGTTTAGCTATTGCTCAAACTTCTCACTGATAACTTTCTTTCTGCCTTTGTAAAGTCCTGTAAAAAAGTTTACAATTAAATGATTATTTCTCCATTTGGTTGGTACTATCCAATGGTAACTCTATGTCTATCTTTTCTAACATCCTTATAATGCAATGGGGACAAAACGTGTAAAAAAAAAAACCGACGTGCTATACAGTGTTCATTATGATTCGATTTATTCTGGTGTAGGAAATGGGACCTTATGTGAAAGGTACTGTTTATAAATTAAAATCAGGCTGATAAGACTGTTGTGCCAAAAAAAAAACAGAATTTGGTTCTGTAAGACCGATGAAGATTTGGTTTTACGGCCGAGCTGGATTTCTTAAAATAAAATATCGAAAATAATTAAGGACTTTGTTTATTTAAAAGGAAAAGAAAATTCCATAAGATCATTGCTATATTCAGACTGCATACCAAAATTCAAGTACTTCTACCAAGGAGTTGCTAAGGCATCGAATATTTTTAAGCAGGTCAAGAATTTTGGAACGGACTATAAATGTAAGAGCTAAGCAAGCAGTCTCACCCTACAGTTGTCATAGTCACAATCGCCCACCAGACAGCCAAGGGGATGTTTTGAAAGATGGCTCTTGAGTTTTCGAAATCCGCGCTCAGTATCTCGGCCAAGAACATCACTGTGCCAAACATCAGCACCATCGAGCTCACCACCACCACCAGTAACAGCAATTCCTGGATGCTGGCGCGGAGGGAAAGTGACATCACCTGGAAGAGCAAGATATCCGTAGCTTTTATTTTTCCATTATGTTTATTCATCCACCTCTCTGTCTGTCTCTATTTTTCTTTCCCATTCTCACATCCATCCATCCATCCATCCATCCATCCATCCATCCATATCCATCCATCCATCCATCCATCCATCCATCCATCCATCCATCCATCCATCCATCTGCCAGGCTGTTAGTCTATCAGTAAGCCTGTCTGCCTTTATGCGTGCCTGCCTGCCTGCCTGCCTGCCTGCCTGTCGGTCTACCCGTCTGTCTGTCTGTCTGTCTGTCTGCCCTAACAGATGGACCTGAGCTTAGAATAGCAAACACCACTAACAAATAATTATTTGAAATCATAGATCATGGCCGCCCATTCTGCCGAGCTCCCACTTCCGAAGTACCGCAAAAGATTCCAAATCTCTTCCTCACATCTAGCAGCTCTGCTCACTTCCCCGCCGCTGCTATAGCACAGTTGCAAAAAAACAAAAAAAATAGCATACCCTTGTCTACCAGGGTTAGGGAGAACTAAGATCAAATGAGCGCAGTTCGTGAACGCTAGTTCAGTTCACGTAAACTTGAACTGAACCCAATAATTATTTTGGACGAACTGATCTGGATTCAAACTACTGGCAGCTATTTCGGGTGGCCGATCTGAACTTAAATTTTCTAACTATATTTTATTTCAGTTCACACCTTACCTCCAAAACCCGAACCGAATGTCGATTTATAATACCAAGTTGAACTGATCTGAACGCTACTCAACTTCCATAAAACAGAGTAACGTGATCTCAAAGCTTTTATTCTCTTTAGTGAATTGAACTTGATCTGAACTCAGGGATTTTTTTCCCTCATTGAACTGAACGATCTAAACTCAGGGCTCCCCCCCCCC
>JAWQUT010000400.1:629102-630503 GCA_033807755.1 Ellobium chinense | reverse complement strand
CCCCCCCACCTTAGCGAACTGAACTTGATTTGAACTCAGGGCTTTTTCCCCTTTGGTGAACTGAACTTGATCTGAACTGGTTTTTTTTGATGACCTTGCCTAACCCCGCTGTCTATTCACCTTAAAAGAGACCATGTGCTTGAGTAAATGGAAGGCCCGGAGGCATCTCGCACATTGGAAGCAAGTAATAAAATTGTGGACGTAGCTGCGCAACATGTTGTGATCCTCAGCATGCTGGGTGAAGACGTAGTCCACCCCCCATTTGGTCCACGTCAGCACTAGGATGACCATATCAAGGATGTTGTGGCCTTTCCTGCATTGAACAGTTAAACTCACATGCTATAGGTGTAATACAAGGTTGAAACGGAGCACTAAGTAATAGAAGTCAAATAGGATAAAGGGGGAAGTGCTCAAGAAGACAAATGCAGAGAGAAAATGAAAGAAGGAAAGAAGGTCATGTGATGGGAATCGAACCCGCGACCTCTGCGTCGGCACCCATCGCGTTGCCGTCAGTTTGGAATCAGGTAGACCACTAAGCCACTTTTTTTGGAGTAGCGGCGTGGTAGTGTGTAGACGTCTGTCTGTCTGTCTGTCTGTCTGTCTGTCTGTCTGTCTGTCTGTCTGTCTGTCTGTGTCGATATCGGAGAATCTCAGCCACGAACTCTACTGATTTGAATTCCTCACGCACTCGTTGCACAGATTATGTCCCTTGCTTTATGTTACTGTTTTCACTTATCTACGGTACATGAATTCTCGAGTCGGTGTAACAGGTTACTTTTGCTCCCTAACCCAAGTCTTATTTCGGTGCAAAAAAGACTCTCTAAGAGAAAAAAAAATCTTATATGCCAAAAGGACAATTTGACAGGAGCTACAAAAAAGCTTTTACTTAGCGTTGCACCTCCCCTTATCAATTATTAATAAATGGAGCATAGTATATTTGACTCTTTCGGTAGCTATAAAAACTTAGGGAAAATAAGTCTGATGGAAAGATAGAGAACATAGGGCTTTATACAGAGCTGCCTAAAAGTGACATTAAATGAATTTAATAATTAATTCGTGGCCGAAAGGTAAGGACGTTGGATCGTGGGTTAGATTCCCGACCACGGTCATGGTGACAGTGCCTTAGGAGAGCAGTTCATTCATATTTTCCTCAGTCTGTAAAATGACCATTTGGCTATAGGCAATGGAAGATATTGTCAGAATGCTAGTAATCAGCGCCTGTAAATGGCAGCGGCACTGTATGCATCCCAGGGAGCTGAGAAGGTCCAAAGAGTGATCAGGCCTGCTGGGGTAATAATAGTGTGAAGTTACGTGAGCGATCATTAGCCTGGATACGAGACTTATAAACCGCATTATTAGTATTAATTTGGCATATTTTATGAGATCTATTTCTGTAAAACA
>JAWQUT010000400.1:619102-624102 GCA_033807755.1 Ellobium chinense | reverse complement strand
ATTTTGCGTACTTGTCTTGTATATAGTGAAAATGAACTTTAAAGTCCTTTTGTGACCATATCAAGATAGTGTATGATATAAATGCGTCACGTATGTACTGTTCATGAAATTCTAATGTTGCCTACATATCTTGTATCCAGTCAAAATGAAGCTTAAGTCTCATTTTTTTTTTTTGACCTCATCAAAGTAGTGATATGATAAGATTGCATAGCGTGTGTAGTGTCATAAGATAGGAAAAGTTTTGATCCAGCATTATTTAGTCCGAGATGTTGAGGTCCGAGGTGGCAAATGGTAACCCTTATGAAGTGAAAAAATATGGGATGAAATCATGACTAACGAATATTTTTTTCACTATAAATATTGTAATTATCTAATCTGCCTCACAGAAAATGAAATGTATAATCACTAAGCATTTGCGTCTCGGTGCCTTTTTTACCACGAGCTATTGCTTCTTGTGGCAGGGTTATGTCAGCGGATTGCACTCCGCGTGGTTCTCTCAAGTCTCATATACAACAACAAATCAGGATGTCACAGATCCGTCTCCCTCTCCCCCTTTGGAATCAAATTTCTGTTTGTTGTGGAATTCGAGAGTAAAATAATTTCNGCAGCTGGCTGGGTACAATAGTAATAGTGCCTAATGTCTCTTTCGCTGAGCCTATAACATCAATAGTGTTATGTACAGACATGATTTTCTTCTCCATTTCTGCAACAAAGGAAAATTCAGTAACGGATGGTTCCAATCACCTTAAGACCTTATTATCTCAGTCTAGCGACATAAGCCTTTTTCTGACTAGACATATTACATTATTTACAGTACAATGTTCAACCGCAAGACCAAAATTGATCAATACGTAAATCATTAAGCTGATTACAAATACATTAGGCAAATTATGTAACTTTATGGATACACTGTCGTTGGAAAACTGCTTATTTTAACATTCCTTATTCGTCTTTTTTTCTCTTTCTTTTTCTCATCTCCTCTGTTCCGCTTTCTGCTTCGCCTCCTTCTTCTCTTTCACTTCTTCTTTGCTTTTTCTTTTCCAGTCAAAATGTCTGTACATCTGCAGAAGATCTCTGGAACCTGGGCCCAACACAACATGCGCGCCAATAATGTGGTACAATTAACTGCATAATAGCTACTCCTCGGAAGCATGAAAAGAAAGTTCATATATATCAAAATGTAGCATTTCGCCGCCTCAAAAAAGTTCCAATTATGTGAAAGATGCGATTATTTGGACTGCAACAAAGCGGCGTCGACTACATTATCTGTAGAAGCTTTGGAATCAAATTTCTGTTTGTTGTGGAATTCGAGAGTAAAATAATTTCTCTAAAGAAACATTTGTTTTTTAATTTTGGGTTTTTTTTTAGCTTTTTTAAATAGGCATTTTGGTTGAATTATATAGTTTAGTATAACTTGTTCATCCATAGTAATTTTCTTACAATTCTTGCCATTGCTTGGGGTTGACCATCTGCCACTTTAAACAGCCATATTGTATCTCGTACCTGAATGATGCTAGATCAAAACAGAGAAAGAGACTGTCTTTCTTTCTTCTTCACCGCATGACAATACACAATACCTTAATGTCTTCAAAAAATGACTCAGGCCGATGCGTCCCCCTCGACTGGCTACAAAACATATTTCACTCGTGGGTTTCTCCGAGATAATCAACTTCAAAACAGACTTCAGGTTTGTGACACCTATTAGAAGGGCAAATCACTCATAGTGTACAACCCAATTAATCCGCTAATATATAAAATCCCCCAATTTGGGGGCCCTGCCAGACAGTGTTAGGACGTAGAATTATGTAAAATGACCTGTGATCTAGGTAAAGCATCCAATTTTAAAGTTCCAGGTACAATTTGAGCCTTCTAGATAAAAAAATAAAACGTGTAGACCTATGTATTCGCACGCGGTCAAAACCAGCCAAATGAAAAATTGGGGACCAAATCAGAATTTGAGGTGATCTTTTTCAAAAGACATTTGTGAAAAATTTTAGGCGTTGACCCCCTTTTTCTTCCCGTTAAAAGATCGGGGCAAAAGTAGCACTTTAACCTCCATGGAAGAAATTTCCCCAAATCACAGTGGTATATTTAGAATAACGCAAAATGTTAATAGGGCCAAAAGAAGAAAAAACAATAGGTGTCAAAGGCCTTCAGCCTTTCTTTATCAAAGAAAAGTCTACAGGAAAGCTATGGTTTAGGCTCCACACGCGCATTAATTTTGAGGTCACACGCGCATTAATTCTGAAGTCACTCCGGTTGGACTTACCAGGAAGGGTGATCTATTTATCACATCATTTTTTTTTCTCCCTCTTAGGCGCCCAGTAACCTTTAGCTGTGACCTGTTCTAATGCATTTGTCACTTCCCTGGCCAGTTTAGGTTAAATTAAAGCGGCACCATTTCGGGTCAGAGGTTTGAAAAGATAGGGGCTGCCAATGAGCTAACCTCCTGTTCTCTTGAGATAGCCTGAGGCCTTAACTGGCTTTTCATGGGGGTGCACGGGTGGGTCAAACGAGGAGACAGCACAAAACTTTACTTGTCATGGGCTATTAAAAGTAAGGTACAGTATTTTTTTTTTAGATCAGATGCTATCTCCATTACTGGTGAGTGGGAATAGCCAACGAAAATTAGGACTGGAGTGACGGCAATGGACAGTTCATAGTAAAATAAAATATGGCAAAAAGATTTGGACGTGTGTAACTTAAATAGCCTGTGGATGAAGTAAATCGCAAAATTCAACTAACCATAGCAGCACTGCTATATCTTGGCTTCTCCAGTGTTAACCACAGTTTCCCCAGTCTTGAAAGCCTCGCTTGCACAGCCGGGTCATCATACGGGTCGTGCAGGGAGGATGTTATTTGTTTCACAATACTCATATTGTTCAGACCATCCTGGAAATTCCTCCAGCAACATTCGCTGAGAAGAAAGAAAAGGAAAGTCATAACTTATTAGATTTCTATGTGAATGGCTAAAATTTTCGTATGCATAATCTTTGATTTAATGAACGTATTGCGTTAACTAGAGTGAACACTACTAAAGTTGGGGAGTGGACGTTTGCATAATCTTTGCGTTAGTTAACGCACTGCAGTTACCACAAGAAACTCCCTATATATCTGTAGTGTTCACTATAGTTAACGCAATACGTTAATTAATGTATGTCTTGTGCATATGGTCACAGTGGTCATATTATGCATAATCCTTGCATTAATCAACGCACTGCATTAACTACGCTGAACACTACTAATGTTTTGTAGCTGGGGGAAGAGGGGGGAGTTCCAGTGGACAGGATTAGAAAAGAGAAAGCACACATGATAGAGTTCCTAGACAATGATAACAATATTTGGCAATTGTCTCGGGTTTGCTGTTCTTCCTTAACCCTAATTCTGTGTCGAACCCTAAGCAAGGCTCTAGTGTTGAGCCCCACGTTGCCTATGGAATTTCCGGAACTTCCCCGTTCAGCCCAAGTTCAATATAGTGCCGGGTCCAAAACACAACTTTCTATTGCACCTGACGGAAAAGACTAGGCCTATCGTAAGAGAACCTACCTGAGCAGCGATGTCTCAATGGAAATTGCTAACAAGAAGAAGAAGAGGAGAAGAAGCAGACGAAGAAGAGGAAGAAGAAGAAGAAGAAGAAAAAGAAGAAGAAGAAGAAGAAGAAGAAGAAGAAGAAGAGGAGGAGGAAGCCCCCTTTCCTTTTCCACTGCTCTTTCTATATCTCTCCTTTCCCCCTTTCTCTCCCCCTCTCTCTGTCTCTCTCTCTCTCTCTCTCTCTCTCTCTCTCTCTCTCTCACTCTCTGACTTCTTGTGTTCGAAAATTAATATACCTGATCAAGTCCTCTGGTATCTTCCAGAATTCCAGTTCTGCTTTAATTGATTTGCTACAGATGTTGGTGGGTAAATGAAGCTGGCCTGGGGAAATTTTGAGCACACGTAAATCATTTCATCAACACAGCATGAAACGGGTGGACAGCGAAACATTAAATCATCCTGAAACAGCGAACTAAAGGCATTTTTTTTTACTTGGAAACCGCTAACATGAAATCAAAAGCCAGATAGGCGAATTACATAGATAAAGGAAACACCGTGGCAGATCACGCTCAGGTATTGGTTATTCGATTCCAGTGGTCACCACGGGAAAGTAAAGTAAGATTTTTAAGTGAGGAGGATACTATCATTGGAGACAGCTCTCTTCATGTATTATTTGAACAAAAAAAAATCACCGCTCGGTTTTTGAAGAGCCATTCCACTGCTATTTCCCATCAGAGTTTCTGTGAAAATTTGGGAGCAAGTTCCTTTTACCCTAGAAGTGGTCCTTTTTCAGGCGTTGTTGATTTAGGAGACTTTAAACTATTTTTCTAAATATTGGTTTGTGTCGTAAACAGAGCAAACGGAAACCCCCACCGCTGCATTCCATTTTTTATCGCGCCACCTACTAGGCAGATAATCATGTGGAAGTTTACAGACAAGAGTTTGCCAAGTGGGCGTTTGAAGACCAAATTTCTTGATAGCTCAGATCACAATGATATTGCTATAACAATGGTCGTATCAATGCGTGTACATGTAACATAAGTCTGGTTGCCCCCCACCCCCTCCCCCTTCCTTTTCCCATTCCCGGGTGACGCCCGGACACCTCAGCTAGTTAATCTAAACCGTTGGCATTGATATCTGCAGACCATCTAGTAAATAAGATATTTAAAAAAAAAAAAAAGGTTCGCTACTATGCTAAGGCTGCAAGTGGAAGAAATAGACAGCAGTAGCCATACAACAAATTATTTGCCAGACTAAAGAAGTATCGACTGCAAACTTTAGCTCTCATCAAAACTATCGTCGCCCATCTCACAAAGTTACATGTAAACTACAAAGAGAACGATACGCCCCTTTGTGAGATGGGCGACGATATATGCCGATGTTTTTATATTCGCTGTATTGCAGTGATTTTGAATTCACTCAAGTAAAAAGTTCATTGTTTCAAGGTTCTCCACACGATACAGTTCTCC
>JAWQUT010000400.1:568265-609487 GCA_033807755.1 Ellobium chinense | reverse complement strand
GGGGGGGGGGAGAGGTTTGATTTAAATTTCAAAGGCTTAGATAGGTGCAAATACATGTGTAGACTCATAATAAGTGAGGTTTAGCCAATCAAGTATACACTTTGTGGTTGTTGCTAGAGATAGCCTGCTTCACTGCCTAAGTTCTCAAAATCGAATTGCTTTAGGGGCATTTTTCTTTGTGTCGAAATTTGGAAAAAGAGAGCATAAGAAACATGTTTGGAAAGTATTTTGGCCTGGGATCCCTGGATAAGTTAATGAGATGTAAAACCCACTATAGCCAACAGAAAAAAAAAATTGGCATCTTCATACTTTTAACATTTTTGTCATATTTCCGTATCTGAGTCTGCCAGTTCAGACCTTCATGTTGCTGATGGTAATCTTCTTTGAATCTGCTATAATGTTATTTCTACAGATTCTCATAATCTTTCAAGGAGTCGCGATGTTTTGCCTAAGATACTTATCTCTCTGATAACTAGTAGAATATGCATCTCTCAAAATTCGGTCAAATGATTAAAAAGCGCCTATGATTGCATGTTGTGACTGAAAACTCTAGCATTTATACAGGGGCGCTTCAGCCTTTACCTGAAGAATATATTTGAACTTTCCGTGTTATGCCTTTATGAAATTTAAAACATATTTTCGCATAGTATTCTTCAGATTGTCGCAGAAACCACTCGTTCCCTCTGTTTGAAATCCATGGGTAATCAAGCTAGTATTTGTTACAAAGTAAATATTTTTGGTGGTGCAAACCCAACATTGACAAGGGTGACACAAAACCAATGTACGGTTCTGCCATCTTTTATCTAACTCAATCTTGGTCTATAATAATGATGACTGGTTTTATACATTGTCAAAAGTCTTTGATCGCCTTGATGATATTTGCTCAATTTAAAGTCACATCTTTAACAGTAATACATTCATCAACGCTTAAAGTATATACATTATTAGACAACGGTCAAAATGAAATCCGTGGAATCAAAGATTTATGTTGGGTTTAACAAAGTTTCGGTGTAAACAAAAAAAGACTAAAAAGTGGAAAAGAAAGAAGCTTCGTGTTTCTTTTCGTTCCTCGTTACTTTCGGTTTAACCATTTTCGTGTAAGCCGGTGTCGATAAGGGAAGATGCCAATGGTTTTTTTTTTTACTGTTGGCTATATTAGGTTTTACACCTCTCATTAAGATATCCAGGGGTCCCATGCCAAAATACTTTCCAAACATGTTGTTTAGCTCTTCCTCCAAATTTTGACACAAAGAAAAATGCCCCTAAACCAATTCAATTTTGAGAACTTAGGCAGTGAAGCAGGCTACCTAATAATTTAGACCTTTTTACGCTGTAAACAGGGTAACCTTATCCACCTAGCAACAACCACAAAGTTTATACTTGGAGTGGCAAAACCTCATCTATTCTGAGTCTACACATATATTTGCACTTATCTAAGCCTTTGAAAGTCAAATCGAGCCCCTTTTCCCCTTCCCCATGGCTAGTTTTGTGATTTTATCGTGACTATTTAAAATTGCATATTTTTATTCCAGATTCTGTTGGCATCTTCATACTAAACACGCAGGAACAACCGTATCAGACACGTTTTGTATGATGGGGCTTTCATCTTTCTATACTGGTGTCATTATCCCGAAGACAAGCTTTGCGTGGAACCGAATCACAATAATACAGATTAGCCTTCCCCTTTCAATGAACAGGAACTTCAAAAAGGGCACATTATCACTTTCATCATGCAACACCTCTTGTCGTTAGTGCTTTATCACATATGAAGATGGATTGAAAATTGTGCCTCAGCTGTCAGGAGAGGGCTAAACGGGTCATTTTTCTCATATGTATAGAACGATAACTCTCGACCCTCACTGTGGGCGAGAAGGCTTTCCGGCCGTTTTTTGCTGTTTGGCCTTGTAAATCTGAGAACCAGTTGTGAACATATTATGAACTGTAAAGGTTTGTGCTTGCACACTTATTCTCTGGGGTATCATGAAATATTTTCTAGCGCTTTCAAAGTGATGTTCATTAAACTATAACACCAGGAGCGTCTTGAAATTATCAAAGATAAAGAACAAAATATCCCACTCGCAATTTACCGCCGCCAGCCTGGGTCATATTTATTGTTATTTACCCTCACTATATCAGGAGGGCTGAATTGCACTTCTCCGCCAGATGTGGGGTGCTATTTTTCTCAAGGCAGGGCTTTTGGTGTGCAAGGACCCTTGGTGTTGAATTTTACTACATGAAAATATGAAAAAGATATGTTACACATGCTTTAAAATTACAGTAGAGATAGAATGAAAAACACAAAGCCTACCTGAACTTCTGGAGCGCCGCCTACCGGATTCAAGGGAGTTAATTTGAGGAAAATAACCCATTAAGCAGTGTTTGTTTTTTTTTTTCCTTTTCACACAGTCCGGGCCTACCGATCAAGAGGAAGATTCAGAGCTCCATTAAGTTAGTGTGGGGCTTGTAATATCAGAACCCGAAACAGAGTCCGCGGGGTCCCTACGCAATAGTCGAGACAGACAGAGAGAGTGTGAATATCTGCAGAAAGGCACATTATTAGGCACAATGATTTATAGTGTATGTGTGCCTTTTGTCATAAGTTGGCAGACATAATGCATGTGTGTGTGTGTGTGTGTGTGTGTGTGTGTGTGTGTGTGTGTGTGAGAGAGAGAGAGAGAGAGAGACAGAGAGAGAGAGAGAGAGACAGAGAGAGATAGAGAGAAGGGGAGAGAGAGAGAGAGAGAACGAATATCAACAATTTTCTTAAGAAGTTTTGTTCACCTTACTAAATTTTTCTTATGACCCTCTCTTCTTTATGTTGTGATAAAAAAAGCCAGTAATAGAAAGTATGATCACCCAGAGGTAGCCCCAGCAACATTTCAGAGGCTTATTTGACTTCCAATCCTAATGAGTAACGCTACAGTTTTTTAAGAATGATTTGAAAGGATGAACTTACATACTTAAGCAAAGAATTGACCTCAAAATTGTTGTCTATCCTCGCAACTTGACGAGATTAAAAAGTGGGGGTTTAAATGGTAATGAATTAATTAAGTGCATAATTAATTCTGGATCAGAATATTATATGACCCACTTCTGATTTTTCAGTCAACTGACAAGCTGGACAGGAGACTTTATTTCCATCAAAATTTGTTATCTACATATATATCCCCATTTCTGCCATCATAACTTGCTTTGCCCAAATAGTGCATACTATGGCCCCTACTATCTATTAGTCCCTTAACAACCTCACTATTTGCTTGTTAAAATCTTAGTGATTTTAACAAAAGTTGTGTGAATGCTTTGCCCAAATAGTGTATACTATGGTCCCTACCAGTTATTAGTCCCTTAACAACATCACTATTTGCTTTTTAAAATCTCAGTGATTTTAACGAAGGTTGTGTGAATGCTTTGCACAAATAGTGTATGCTATGACCCCTATTAGCTATTGGTCCTCCCTCAACCCACTATTTGCTTAAAATCTTAGTGATTTTAACAAAGGCTAGGTGAAAGTGTGTACATCTGTTACGCTGGTTTGTTTCTCGCAAATAAACGGTATCCGAACTCGTTTTTCCAAATAATTAAGTTCGTCCATTCTCCCGCCATAGCGTCAAGGAACAAAAAAAGAAAATCAATATTGCATTCCACCCTACAGTGGAATCACTCCGCTCTACCAATGTTACATTGCAGTATGCTTTTGTCCATCACGTTTCTGTTCCTTGGACGCCTCCAGAAAAAAAAATTGGGAAATTACTGACCCTTCCATGAGTTTCGGATAAATAACATGCACTTAATATAGATTTCTAAACAATNCCCCCCCCCCCCCCTCCTCGCACAGCTGTTCCCATTTTTCCCAAGTTTTGATACATATGCCATGGATATATAGAGAGAGATACAGCTTCTTAGAACTACCAATATGTGAAGGGTGAAATTTATAAGGAGTATTAAGAGCACAAAATAATTGTAGACAAACTCAAAGGGAGGAGGTGGTCACAGGCACACAGTGAACTTCGTCCTTCCCATTTTCCCAATACGCCAACGTGTTCTATTTTATAATTCCATCCTACTGCATAACAATTAGGTTTTCCATAGACAACAATCAATATTGTCAGATGAATTCTATGTACTTTGTTTTCATCGCTTGGGGCTTCTTCTCGTCTCGTCTCGTCTCGTCCCGTATCGTATCGTCTCGTCTCGTCTCGTATCGTATCGTATCGTATCGTATCGTATCGTATCGTATCGTATCGTATCGTATCGTATCGTATGGTATCGTATCGTATCGTATCGTGTCGTATTGTATCAACTCTTGATCTCATTCTTCTCCCCCATTTTGGCGGCTCCATGACCCTTGGGGCCTCTCCTGGATGGCAGGGTGCTAATTACGTCCATATTGTTTTCGCATGTATACATATTTACACAGGTCTATATATTCTGGGCTTTGAAATGTTACAGATATCGTGGCTAAAATACTGGGCAAGTATCTATTCCGAATACTCGATACATAATATTTTTAGGAGTATCGGTGATGGCGAGAAACTTCTTACATCACCGAGTAACTAGCCGTTTTTCAATTAGCCAATTAATATTTGAAGGCTTCTTGGCTGATCTGACTTGGTAAAGACAAACATGCCCCCAGACAGCAGTATATATTTTCAGCTATTTTCCAAGAAAGTAGAATTGTGATTATTAACTGCAATGTTGTACCGAAGGGCAATACCCTGCATATTCTCTTTAAATTCTATTATTGTATTTGATTGTACCTTTCTTTAAACATTAGAGGTGACGCTTGACACATTTGGTCGCAGTCATATTTTATACAAAAGTAATGTTGTCGATATCGATATCGAGACCCTGAAACTACTCGGTAGCACATCGATACCTACAACGTGAAATCGGCGCCGCACGACCTGGCTGATACTGTGAAATGAATAATTAAATGAAACTCCCTGTTTACTGATACTTTGCCAACAATTGAGACATAATATGATTACGTCGGCATGATGACCTAGTCTTTCATCTTTAGCTTTTATCCGGAAGCCTGTATAATTGGCCTTTGGAATGTTGTCATTATGAAATGTGATGGTCTATGGGACACGTGCATAATATTACAGAGTGCAGTGGCCTTGACACATGCAATTCTTTTTGCACGAGATTGTGTAAGTTTAACATAGGGCACTCATCATCACGATGTTAATTGTGAATACAGTAAAAACACTATTATTCTACTGCTGTGGCATTAGATGGAGTAGTTATCCCATCTCACAGGCAGCGATTTTCATAAAATACCTCAAAAAAAACCCACGACATATTTGATCGGCAAGACTGAGTTTTGTAGGGGAACTAACATAGCAGTTGCGGAGCTTCCCGATACTTTGGATACTTTAGATACGTAGAGTGCGAAGGATGAATCTCGCCATTTAGGTTCCGACCAACAACTAGTATCTAGCAGCAGTTATTTGAGTGTATTGTGTGTGGGGAGGAGATGGAGGAAATGTATCATGTTAAGTAATATAAATTCAATATGAATGAAATGAACTAAATGTTAGTGCAAGTAAAGAATGTTACACATTTTTCCTGGGTATGGTGCACAACATCAGGTGTAAACATCCCACTTACTAAAGAAGATGGACAAAATGAAGGTCTATCCAGTGGCTTCACAGGTGCGTTTATTTTATTTTTCTAAAATAGTGGATGCGCCGGTCCAAAATAAATTCCGTTTTCAAGACCTTTCGATCTCTAAAAATTATCTGTAGTGCCCTTCGCAGCAATATCGTGAAGAAAGGTCACTGTTCCGTTACCGCGCGTGTGTTTTATGATGCAAAAATAGGAGGGCTCGCGTGGCAGAGATTTGAACGTTTCTCGTGTCTTAAATCTTGACTCAAGAGATATATGCCTCTTGCCCGAGCAGCAGAGTCTTGCGGACGTCACTTCAGTTCCAACAGTCCACTTTCGAACATTTCTATCAGACATTTAATTCCGACTGTGGAAACTAAATAAAAAAATAATAATAATAAAGAGGACTTTTATAGCGCCTCATCCCCGCAAAGCTCGAGGTGCTTTAGAGTACATACAACTCTATCAGACGCACATACCATTTTACAAACTCGCACACATAGGAGAACCCACACACACACACTGTATAGTATATAGGCATATTAGCAAAAACTTCATTGTAAGAAGAAAGTGACACGCATTTCAAGTATGAGATAGAGAGATAAAGTATCTACCCTGACTGATGCTTTATGAACAGATATGTTTTAAATTGATGTTTAAGTGAATCAGTGAATGCAATGCTATTGCATCAGCGCGATGTGTTTGATGCCTCTCCTGCTTACAATGGAATAAATGGATTTGTATCAAGTTATCGTCCGTCCGCAGAGGGCTGGTTAGACAACTTCGCTGTGCGATTACAACCTGTCTGACGTTAGCTTATGGCCGTTACGTGCGTGCACTGCTGGTATTAAAAAAAAAATCAGACTTCGTTTGTATAATAATCATGTGGGTCATTTAGGGCAGGCACAGACATTGCATCATGTTGACAGACACTTGAGAGACTTTTAAAAAAAAATTATTAGAATAACAGGGTATTGTATGAATTAATATTGTCAGGAGAACAGGTCCCGGTGGAAGATTTTTTCAGTTTTTTTTGTTCGGGAAAATGACTGGGACGAGTGATCATTTTCATTAATTGGAATCTGTCAGCTTCCGTCGGGACGGAGATTAGCAAGTGTTTTACCTGGGGCATGTGAAATGCCAGTCTCATTTGAAAATGGAAAACAGTAAACCGTTTACTAAGAGCATGTGAGTTGATCTACTGCACCTTCTGGCTCTGCAATTTTGTGTCCCGGTCTACGNCACACACACACACACACACACACACACACACACACACACACACACACACACACACACACACTCCATGCAAAAACAATTCTCTCAGGTTTTTGTTGCTGCGAAAAAAATGTCCAAAAGTGATTTTTTTTTACCCAGACAGAAAATGTATTACTGCAGCCCAGGAAATAACATTACAGAGGAAAAAAAAAGTATTTTCCCGAGAAAAACACTCACCTTTTGCAGGTTTGCGATGAGCTGAGCGAGGGAAGCCGAGACGTTAGGAAGCAATCTGGTAAAAAGGTGTTAAAACCTGCTCACATGACATTATCGCAATGGAGTGACTTCCCTTTGCTGTCCCCGTTTCTTTCCACAGAAAACATGCTAGATTAATGGTTGCGCCAAATTTAGTTACAGAATAAGGCAAAATAAGGTTACCGATAATTACAAAAGACAGTATCCCGTTTATCACCAAATCACAGACAGCCCCATTTTGTCGCTGTTATATTTATTGCTTATTAGTTATTGCAGTTTTGTAGTCCTCCCGTTTAATGAAAGTTAGTATCGGAGCCGAACAGTCAGACAAACCCACGAGTCCACACACAAGCGATAATGAGACTAGTACAACAATGTGAAATGTAGGTCCTGTGAAATTAGCAGGTATACGAATTATAGGGGCACAACACGCTGAAAACATTAACGACATGAAAAACAAAAACTTCTTAAGCAGGTATAACAACCAATGATACACTTTCTGTGTTGTAAACATCCAAACTAATGCAAAGTACGATAACTCAAGTTAGTATAAAAAAAATATCGCAAATGGTATTCCAACAGAGGCCTAGAATAATCAACTACACTTGAGAATATGGCATTAGTCTCCAAGGTCACACAAGGCCGTATTCAGATTGCCTTGCAAGCTGATAATAATATTATGGTTTTACAGTGCTACTTCACGTTATGATTATATCCCTAGGCTGGCGCACAAGTCCCCTGAAATCCTAAAAGGCCACCTAGGGTCAAAAATTCATCTGTCATAGATCCTTCCTCACTGTTCACGGATGACTTGCAAAATTTGAGACTACTGATTGCAACGACGTGGATTTTCATTGCGGACAAACCCAGCCAGGCAGCCACAAATCCAGCCACAGATTTTCATTTTGATAGATTATATTATACATAGGTGCTCTTTTCTAAACTCACGATGAGGTTCCTGTGTGACAAAAAGAAAGGTGGGCTAAGCCCTCGAGCCCTTCATGACGCACAGTTACAGTATCTTATCTTATCTTATCTTATCTTATCCTATCTTATCTTATCTTATCATTGTAGGTTTTCCTTCAGCTATCCGGCACATATAATTTTGTTAAAGCTGGGGAAACAGTTTCAGAAGGTTTGAAATTGTTTTCCTTCGTAATCAGCTTAAGACATTGTACAAGTTCCTAATCTTCTGCCCCCTTATCTTGAATTTTCCACAGGCATTATCATTTTTATTGCATGACTCGTATAGCACATTTTTGAGAGCTTGCGCATTAACGATGGGATGGCTTACCATCGTAAGAATGACTTTAGTACATTAGAGCTAAACTCACTCTTAATATGCAGAATTAATTTATTTCTTATACCGGTAAGAGATCCCATCGTAACATCACACATTCTGATATAAACCAGAACGCATATAATGAGGTATTTTCAGACGGGTCAGTTACACCACGTGACCTAGGGATTGCTAGGATATTTTGATAAATGACGAGTAATCATACATGAGCAGTGCATGTAAACAAACCAAGATTTCCTAGGTCACGTGATGGAGCTGAAAATACCTAATGAATATTCCATACCATTACAGAAAAGAGTTAAGCTTGTCAGTGTAAGCAGTGCAAAACTTTTTAACAGACCGGTTCAAACCCGGGCTATCGTGGACCGTTTGCATAACGTATTTCATAACAGAAATCAGAAATCACACTCGTAGAGTGAAGCACCGTGAAAACACCGTGAATGGCTAGTCCAATCTTAAATAAAACAAAGTCTCTATGATTTATGTCACAGTGCATCGATCTATACTGGTTCCAGCAATGAAAGATACATGTCAGTTTGGGAAAACTTTCATAACGTTGTACTCAATAGAAATCAGAAATCACACCCGTCCTCATGATGACACGAAATCCTAGCCCAGTCATAAACACATTAGAATCACTATGATTTGAGTCACTATGCTGGTTTCAACAATGATAGATACATCATTCAGTCTGGGAAAACCTTCTTAAATTTATGTTGGAAAGAAATCAAAAATCATATCCATCTTTATGATAAATTACCCTGAAACCCTTGCCAAATAAATCCCAAACAGAATCTCTATGATTTAAATCACTGTGCACCGTTGTATGCTAGTTCCAGCAATGATGGGTGCGTCAGTCAGTCTGGAAAGCCTTTCAACTTCGGTTGGCCAAGAGCATCCCAAATGTCACTCGCAACAGTTCTCCTTGTGCGCTTATAGATATCACTAATCTCTCGCTTTCATCGGTATTAAATATGTAACAAGTTTTGGTTGTTTCATGTACGAAAATCCAATATTACATCCAACGTCATCAGATAATAGGACTTATCTGTGCCAAATCTGTTGTTTGTGAAAACTGAGTGGTTCTCGTGGAATATATTCAAATATCTGTTACTTTCTCAAGAGCATTCGCAGTTTTGCAGATATATTTTGTTGGGAGATTATTCAGATTTGGATCATGTGTATATATGAGATTGCATACATATATATTTATGAGAGTGGGTGAAGTTTGTTCGGTTGAGTACCTTGTCTGTTTAGTTAGTTGCTCATATAAGTCTCCTGAAGAGGCCCCACGGGCGAAAATTCGAATAAATTTAAGATTCAACATGTCAGTACAGTTGTTCATTTTCTTATGGATATACTACATATATATATATTAAGCATACAATGACATGTACCATTAGAGAGGAAAAATATGCTCAAAAATCTTGTACTCTGTATCCGTTTTTACGTATTAAGCGTGTCCGTGTGAAGTGTGTTCCACTGTATAAGGCGACCGTCACATTGGTTACGCTGAAACGTCATGTATCTACTAATTAACAGTGTCAAAACTGTGCTTAAAAAGCATTTCTTTCTAGCCTGGATGTACTCAGAAAGAAATCAAAATGTCACCATATTATTTCATTTGCTGAAAAATGAGGGTTATATAAATACAAGACTAACACCCCATTTTACAAATGGGCAGGCAGGGAACGCACCAGAGGGGGAATACCTAGCGCACCAGAACGCATCATAGATGAATGCATTAGACTCCGTGAAAAAGTTGNATAATGGAGCTTGGGCCCAACGTTGTTCCCGCAAAGGCTTTTTTAATACGCAACATAGAGGAATGATACCTGGCACACGTATGTAAAATCTACCAAACCTGTACGTGGTCTAGTCTAAATACTTTTTTTCGAAAAAGTATATATTTTTTCAGAAATTGAGTCATAATTATCATCTATCAATCAATGATTGCGAATACGACGTGATAATGTACTTCCGTCAAGTCCGTCATTTCCGTCTCAGACCGGAACTTCCATTCTCAGATCTCACGACGTTTGGTGATCGTGACTTTCATTCTCAGATCGCGTGTTCATCTGTGCGGACAATAAATGTCAATATATATTATGTTCTCTTATCATCTGTACTTTGTGTTCCTCATAAATCTATCTCAAATACTCTTATTTTTAGTCTAGCCTCCTTTCCTTTCCGTTCGTAGAACGGGGAACCTGCTAGTATAGATAGATAGATAGATAGATAGATAGATAGATAGATAGATAGATAGATAGATAGATGTGTGTATGTGATTTTAGCGCGAAAACCAACATAAGCTCTTTTGTCGAAAGATGTTAGACACTACATGAGTATTATGATATGCACAGGGGAGTTCCAGCAGAATTTCACGTCAGTTACGTTAGTTTTTGTATAGCTCTGCTTTCATGAACCCTTGTTAGAAACAAATTAGACTAATTGATGTATAGTCAAAGCTTTTCAGAAATTGGCTGTCCTCACGTAGCATTTTACTGGAATGGCCCTTTATTGTTTTATGAGGCCTCACTGAATTTCATGTCCGTCTATATGAGATGTGCATCGGACTGTAGGAAAATTAATGCCGCTCGGGAAAAAAGCTTCCAACCAGTCAAAATGAGGCTTATGTCGCTTGATTAGATACTGAGATATCCGGTTCGAAAAATGATTGAAGTCATGCGATGTCAATGTTTAGTTATAATAGTGATAGTGCGGTTTATAAGTCTCGTATGCAGACTACTGCCCGCTCATGCGACTTTATACTATTATTACTCCAGCAGGCCTGATCACTCTAGGGCTTTCTCATCTCCCATTTACAGGCGCTGAGATTCTGACAATATCTTTCGCTGCTTATAGCCAATTACCCATTTTACAGAGGGGCGGACTGAGGAAAATGTAAATGAAATGTTTTCCCAAGGCACATACAACATGATCGTGGTCGGGAATCGAACCCACGACCTGTAGATGTGGAGTCCAACGCCTTTAACCGTTCGGCCACGCCGCTCCACGCTGGTTATTGCAGAAGTCGAGATTTAAATCATTTCTCCACACAAAAACAATGATTTTGTTGGCAAATGAGCAGTAATTGTGGATAATCATGAGTTTTTGTGGGGCATATTTGATGAATCATGTAGTACAGTATAAAGTTGCTCGCCGGTTTCATTTTTTTCCTGCACCGAGGACCCTCTTTCATTTAAAGGTGCATAATTTTTTTTTTCACCTAATGAAAGTACAAACATCAAGCTTTCGTGTCCTACCAAAAACGTGATTTAGCCAATTAGCGACTTAAGCCTAATTTTGATTGGCTAAAAAACAGTTTGTTTCAGTAAACTGGTAAATGACATAAAATAATGTAACAGCTTGACACAGTCATCTATATCGCTGTCTGTCTAGAATGTGGTGCTTTTAATGCCTAATAAATTCAACTTGAACTTTATTACTTTCAGACCTGGCTGCTGCATCGCTACTTCATTTTATTACAATGTGTTTTTCACCAAGATCGGATTAACGTAAGCTGGCATGATGGTTTTTCCCATGGATGTTTCAGCTCAAAAGTCTGAGAGTAAATTTGAGTTTTGTCAGAGGTCTACCGATCTTTTTTTTTTTTTAAAGAATGAATGATTTATCCTTTTCCTCTTCTTCATCATCGTTCTGTAAACTTTTCTGCAATAGAAGACCAGTGGTCATATGCATAATTCATATTAATTACCCTATTGCGTTAACTATAGTAAACACTACTTAAGTTCTAGGAGCTAACCGTGGTTACTGCAGTGCGTTAACTAAAGTAGGATCAGTGGCCAAATGCATAATCCTTACGTTAGTTAACGCAACGCGGTATTTACGGGAAACTCCCAAAACATTAGTAATGTTCACTGCAGTTAACGCAAAACGTCAACTAACCTATGGATTATGCATACGGCCACAGGGGCGTAGCGAGGTTGAATTTTTTTGGTAATCTAGCACTGATATCCGACCAACAACTGTCTGAAACCGCCAATGGCTTACCAGGATTAAGATTTCGCATAACACAAGACATTTACTACGAACTGTCTTGGTACTGGATATATAAGGTATTATTTTATTGTAGTAATCAACCTTTCTGCATACATGAGAGCAAGAAGAACAACTGTTGGATGGCTGCAGTTTTGGAATCGTTATTTAATAGATGTTTCTAGTTCCATTTACGACAGATGTCCTGTCACTTCAAATACCGTATAGTTTAAGACAAATATAAAAACTTTTTGCATGGGAAATCAATCAATTTTGACAAAAAGTCCGTTAGAGCTAAAAAAAAACAACAACCAAAGAACAGTAAGTTTTTGGGAGCCGAGGGCCAAAAAAAAAAAAGAGCCAAATATCTTGTATTGTAAAAGTCTGGTAACCTTTAGAAAAATCTGGGAAGTCCTTCCCGGTAAGGATCTTGCCGCTGTTGCGCAAAAAGAAAAAAATAACAGTCAGCGCAGCTGGTGGTCTACGTCTCCATCAGATTACTTGGCACCTTTTTTTTCAATAGCTTCTCTTGTGACCCTGCAATACATTGCGCTTATGGGAGCACTGAATTTGTCAGACTGTGTGTGGGTTTTCAGATTATCAGCGAGTAAACTAGCTAACTGTTACACGGTCGTATTGTCAATGCTTGTTAACGGTTTATAGGTGAAATAACATGCGCGAGATGTTTGAACATGTTGCAAAACATTTCGGATTAGTTGTTGTATTGGAAATATACGACAATATATCGGTAATCTCAAATTCATAGATTGTATGAGCGCTTCGCCCCTGGTACGGATTATGCATACTGCCACAGGCCCACCATAAAGACGAGCTCATAAATTCTGACAACCAATAAACTGTGATGCTTTCCGTGCATCAAGTTTGCTCTCACTCTTTAAGTGCATCGCACAATGTTTACTGCCCTTTGAAAAATATGTGAAAGGAACTTTATCTTGTGGGAAATACAATTCGGGAGTCAAGCCTCAATTCGCCGCAAAATTCGCAAAAAATAATTCTGCCGTAACTAGGAGAGCATATAGTTCAGCGGTGGTTTGCATAATCCATACGTTAATTAACGTACTGCGTTAACTACAGTGAATACTACTAATGTTTTGGGAGTTTCCCGTGGCTACCGCAATGCGTTAGCTAATGTAAGGATTATGCATACGGCTCTAGATCTCTTCTGAGGCAAAAACTGAATGAGATTGGAAGCCCAGTGGGCAAAGAGAGTGAAGTGTCTTTTTTAAGGACACCATAACATAAACCGCTCGATACAGATAAACATAATCTCCTTTGCTTTGTTTATCAACATTATCCTAATTAGTCCAATATCGCTTCATAGATAGGATGAGATGGTAGGTCTGTCTCCGCACAAAAGGTCAGTAGATTCAAGAAACTTTGTTAAGCACATGTCATACCGACCTATTATGAGCATCTAAACGTGGTTACCCTGGGCCTCCGTTGGAATCTATCTTCTTCCCGTCTTGTCTTGTCTTCTCCTATCCAACTCGTCATATCCCTTCAAAAAGAAAAAAAAATACAAACCAGACAGGCTCCCTTCCACCAAACTACGCCACCGAATCACCATCACACTGAATTCCTTTCAATTCCTCCCGGTCAAGAGCGTAAATGTTCTCCATTAGCGCATGTTACAAAATGAGTTTGAAATATTCCGTCTCATAAAGGAACATGAACAGACAAGAATCATTATCGTTGTGCATCATTTACCACTACCAGCCACTATCATCTATGGCGACTGCTATGATCGATTCAGAAAACGCTAGAATTCATAGGCAAGCGAAGGAGGCGGAATTTTCACCGACGCAAAGCTAAGTTATGAACAGGTACATGTATATTGTTCAAGTGCAGACAGCACTGACGTGTCATTAACTGGCAGGTCTGTAGATGGGGTGAAAGGTTCTTGGAACCTATTGTTTTGTATTCCTCTGGCCCTATTAACCTATTGTGTTATTCTACAAATACTGCTGTGATTTCGGGAAATTTCTCCCTTGGGGGTTTAAGGTCTTCTTTTGTCCGATCTTTTAACGGGAAGAAAAAGAGAGGTCAACGTCCAAAATTTTTCTCAAATCTCTTTCAAAAAAGGTCACCTCAAATTTTGATTTGGTCTCCAATTTTCATTTGGCTGGTTTTGACTGCGTGCTAATACATAGGCCTACACACTTTTTTTTTTATCTAGAAGGCTCAGATTGTACCCGAAACTTTAAAATTGGATGCTTTATTTAGGTCGCAGGTAATTTTACATATTTCTACATCCTGACACTGCTGGCAGGGTCTCAAAAAAGGGGAATTTTATATATTAGCCGATTAATTGGGTTGTATATAAAGAGTGTTTTGCCCTACTTGTAGGTGCCAAGAACCAGAAGGCTCTTCAGCCGAAGGGGGTAATCGAACTATAAGCTGAAATTACGGGGCCGCGACCTTTAAGAGTTTCGAAAATCCTTTCTCTCCACGCTTCACAGAATGGACAAGAATGCATCTCGTCCTCCGCTTTCTCAAAGTCCGGTCGAAGGCAGAACTGAACCGACCACAACACTATTCTAAAATATGTAAAATCAGGAAGCCCAACATTAACAATGAACTAAACAGACAAGGTGCTGAACCGAACAAACCTCACCCACTCTCAAGCACATACAAAAATAAATCACAACTCGTATACAAAAATAGAAGGCTGGGGTTCGAGAAAGGTCATGTTAAAAGGTAAAACAGTGAGAGGGAGAAAAAGAGAGAGTGAATGGGCGAAAGAGAAAGAGAGCAAAAGATAAAGAATGAAAACAGGATGCGATCTATCTATCTATCTATCTATCTATCTATCTATCTATCTATCTATCTATCTATCTATCTATCTATCTATCTATCTATATATATATACTGTATATATATATATGAAGCCCAAGGGCGAAAATTTGAGAATAAATTTAAGATTAACCTGTTAATGCGGTTGTGACTTTTCTTATGGATATGTATCGGAAAGCGAGGCAACAGAAGATCTTCAGAGTAAGATATCCCCGTCTAACAAGACTTAGTGTTTCGGCCCGGCCCTTTGACTTCCTGACACTTAAAAGGGGCTGTGTCACACTTGGCTCACGACTTCCAAATGTCCTTCCGTTGATTTTTTTTTTCTGCCTCGGGATGATTTAAACCTACAACCTCCAATTCCTTAATTCCTTGCTTCATATCATCTTTGCCACCATGAAGCAGTAGTGGAAGTTGCATTTTAGGTATATTTAAACTTACTGTGCAACATTCCACTGTTCACTACGCTTGGTCCATATCCATGCTGAGCTCTTTTCTGCAGTCTCTGCTAGATCCTTTAGAGTACGACAGTTCGTGGTCTAGTCCGTCCTCGTATTCCGAGCAACTTGAGTAGGTCGTAGACCGAGAAGTCATTATACTCCTTGCCCCTACTTCCACAGCCATTACTCTAGCCGCTATTCCTGCTCTCCTTAGTTCGAGAACAGGATCACTGTACTTGGCAGTTTTGTACGCATGCTGCTCGTCCATCCTGGACTCAAACGGCACTGTCAGTTTCATCACCAGCATCTGCTTTGTGCTTGCTGAATAATGCACGATATCTATCTATCTATCTATCTATCTATCTATCTATCTATCTATCTATCTATCTGTCTGTCTGTCTGTCTGTCTGTCTGTCTGTCTGTCTGTCTGTCTATCTGTCTGTCTGTCTGTCTGTCTGTCTGTCTGGCCGAGGGTTTACACCTTTCGATGTATCGGTTCTTGGCTCGAAAACGAAATGAACAACCTCTATTTTAAACAGTGTTGTTATTAAGCTCATTGAAAGCTGCAAACTGTAAACGGCAACTTTGAGATTATGGAACTTCTTTATGTGCACGTTGATAAAACAATTTATTGGCTCAAGAGAGGCAAAACGGATTAAGCTTTCGAAATCGGATAGCGAAGAGAAACCCCCAAATCATATTTATAGGCTTACTTATTTCTATCAAAGCTTATCTTCATTATATGCAGCGTTGCTAATACATATATCAAGAAGAGTGATAAAACAGCAAAATTTGTAGATTGAGAGGTACAAATCGAGTGTTCTCTTGCCACTAATAACTTAAAAAGTATAAATTCATCTTCTCTCAGATTTGAAACACGCATTTGTTGTGTGGTCAAGATGACACTGAAGTACTACTTGCTTTTTTATTTCATGACAATGTGAGCTTCCAGTGATTTATCTTGTTCAGGCTAACCATTCTGAAGAAATAAAGAAGTAAGGTTTACAACATATTCAAATGCTGTAACTATCATAGTTTTTTCCAAGGTATATGCTTATTAGTATTAGTGTAGAAGTGATTTCCCTACATGCCAAATAGCAAGTTGATTGAATTGTTAATTCTGAGGCACCACTGGCAAGAAAGTCATTGTCATAATGATGTCATAATTTGGGGGTATGGAAAGCCACGTGATCTATGTTACTGGCTCAGGAGATAGCACGAGTTGGAAATGTGTCAAAAACTCAATTCTAAGGCCATCAAAATGCAGAAGGTTTCGTCTAAAAATGAATGATGTATTTAACGTTTTAAATTTGGATGGCAGCAACTTATTCAGGTGCTAAATATAAGGTAGGATAAGATATGAGTAATTCTATTATCCATGAGAAGGAAAATAGGCATGGTTGTACTACACATGTGCACACTTCTACTACTACTACTACTACTACTACTACTACTACTACTAATCAATACATTGTATGACATAAATGTCTGAAGCTGCTGGGACGCAAATGACGTCATCATTTTCCCATAAAACCCTGCTTTGTGCAAGGATCAAGTCCCAGTGGCAGGAATCTTCCTTTTTGCATTATATTTGCACTGCCTAACATTACGACGCTCTTCTAAGTTTGGGCGCACAGGATTATTCCCAGACAAACAAAAACAACAAACTAGAAAGCAGGAAATCATTTTTTGCGTATTTTTCTGCAGGTGCTCACATGCTTTTCACCTAATTCACGAAGGCAAGCGAGAGCACTGGTGTACAGGTAAGTGAGCTAACCTGCACTTAAAGCACGAGAATTCACTTTATTCAAAATATCATCCTCTAAGAGCCATTTCGCACAACATAGTTTTGGCAAATTTTACAAAAGAAACCACCCCTTCCCCCCCCCCCCCCCACACACACACACACACAAAATGATTAAATCGATTTCTGTGGGAATTATTGGCCATTTACGTTATAAAAAAGTGTAACAAATAGTCTATACACTGCATATTAATATTGCAATTTTAAGACAAAAAAAGTACGCAATTTAAAAGACAGTTGAGTGCAAACTATAATTTCTGTTACTCATTGTTGTTCCCTTAATTGTGCAATCAGCAGGATTTCTGAATAAATAATACCTACATGCAAAGCGTAATGCCCGAATTGGTGATCGACTTTGCCAAAAATTGTGATGCAACAAATACAACATTGTGTTTAAGGTTTGCAAACTCTGGAGTAAAGTGTAACCGGGTGGAACGGTATCTTTATTATTAAGGGGGAGGATCGAATGTGAGCTCAATCTGATAATTATATTTTTCAGATGTTACATATTATTTTAGGGAAGTGTGTCACCAGGGATTTCAGCAAATTACTGCAAAGGATCGATTTTAAGAAAATGGGCCAAAAAAACCTACACTAGAAATTTCCTGTTCCTGCCGGGAATCGAACCAGGGTCTCTCAGCTTGCAAGTCTGAATGTGTTACCTCTACACTACAGGAATGCTAACTTCACAGCAATTTAGTTCTTAAATATCTACTGCCGAATATGTTCCCTAACTTCCATGTGCGAGCCTAGTGCTCACCCGTGACCCTAACACACGGGTAGGTCGTTGCGCTGAGGTTCTGCTTGCGCTAGGGGTCACTCATTTCGCTGTCAGTCAGCTTGATGTCGATCTAGCATATTATAGACATAGAAATTGAAAATTGTTGTTTTGCTTTCCTCCACCGAAATTGCCAACAGGCTACAAGAAAGCCAAATGAGTGATCCCTAGCGCTAGCAGAGCCCTAGCGCAATGACCTGCCTTTACTCTAGATGACACTCATGAGTTACCGAGCTTGTCCATGTGAAAAAAAGAATTCTTCCGCTACATAAAACTGCTAGATTAAGGAAACTTCTCATCAGTAATGAAATCGTAGATTCATCCAGCTGTAGTTTGGTTGTTTTAGTCTTTTTTTAATTTGGGTCAACAGTTCTCAGATGTTTGACTTGATGCTCAGCACCAGTTACCAAACGCTGAAAAGATTCAAAACTCTTGAATGTGGTTCTTTCATCGTCGATACATTTTTAAAAACATTAACCCCAAAGTCTACCGCCTTTTAGACCAGTGGCCTTGTGCATAATCCATAAGTTAATTAACGTATTGCGTTTCTCACATTGAACACATTAACATTTTGAGAGCTTTAGTAGTTACTGCAATGCGTTAACCTACGTATGAATTTTGCATACAGCAATAGGTGAGGTTACAAGTCTAAGAATATCTCCTTGACCCCAAAATCATCACTGTTATCTGAAATTAATGTTTCTGTCACAAAACACTATTATCATTTTGAAGAACAGTTATCTATGACAACCACTCTTAAATAAACTGTGTCTTAAATTCACTTGACTCCGACGATCGCATGCTATAAACGTAGCTCATTATCTACCTCTGACCTTTCTTTAACATTTCTTATTGGTCATTCTTACTTGTATGTTATATTACAGTTATATTATTATGCACTATCTCTCAATAGTCATGTCAGCGGTGTGTATGATACCCTGAAAATTGCTCTCAAGTCTACTTGCTTTTGCCGTGCAGCACATGTTTCATGCGTGAGGATACTTGGCATAAATTCAAACGCACCTTACTGAGCAAAGACACATACAGAAAACTCGCCGTGCTGCAGGAAGAGAAAGAGAGACGCAGAGAGATGCAGAGACAAAGAGGGACAGAAAGACAGAGAAAGCAGGGAGCCAGCCAGACAGACAGACAGACAGACAGAAGAACAGACAGACAGACAGACAGTCAGACAGACAGACAGACAGACAGAGAATAAATATGAAAAGCAATAACTAAATTATGTCCATGTTATGTCAAAGCCAATAATCCATGCTCAATGCTACACTTCTTTTCCAGTAGTTTCATTATCATGATTAATACTATTAACAGCCATATAAAGGAAATAATACAATTGTCCTCATATCAAATAATGCGATTCAATGGCAATATACGAGTACGATCGTGATATGTTATTAGAGGCATTCAAGATCGATACATTAGTGTTATTCTTACGATGGTATGAGATCCCATCGTTAATGCCCAAACCTCTCAGCCGTTAAGGCCAGTTGGAGCAGCCGAAAGCACATAGCTTCAAATGGGTGTTCTGAAGCCGTAAAAATTTGCAATGCCAGATTCGGGAAACTGATAAAAACATAACTCTGGCTGACAGTCTTTGAGATAGGCGATAGAGTTTTTAAATTTAAACTGTACAAAAACCATTGTTCGGACGTAAATAATAATACTTCATTTCTAAAGCGCCCAGAGCTACATTAAATAGTTCTCAAGGGGTGCTTTACAGAGAAAAATAGCACCCAACAGAGACACCCACACACGCATATACATATAAGCACAAACACATTTTACATACAAAGGCATGTACTTACACAAACACACACACACACACACACACACACACACACACACACACACACACACACACACACACACACACACACATGCACGCGCGCGCGCCGACACATATGTGTCCACAAGGAACAAATATCTACAGGTCAATGAGGAGCATGGATTCCAGGAAATATCTTGCACAGAATTAAAGTGTATAGAGTTTGAAAAGAAACTCGAACGCTCAAAAAGAAAAAAAAAACTCGAACCAGAGCCATAGCAATGTGAAACTGCCTCTTAGAGAACGATAATATGGACTGTCCAATAATGCAGCATTATGCATTCAGAAGTTCAGTAACTCTGTTGAGTTTGGGCGGAACTGTTTGAGTGGTATTTCAGGTCTCGCATCCAACTGAGAAAAGACAACTAGATCTACAGGGTCCAAGTAATCTATGTCTATTCTAGGGCTGTGAGCAGAATGGCAATACAGACATTTCACAATCCATAATAAAATGATTTATTTGTGTGTCAGTTCTTGAAGGTCTGGGTGTCGGCTGTTTGAGAAATTGGTAGATGAGGGGAAATCGAGTGCAAGAAGATCATGCATCTTTACAATGTATTGTGTTCATGCAATATTGTATTGTGACATGATACGTATTTGCCTATTGCCTAACAACAGCTTTGAATTAAAATTTGAACTTAAACTATAAAAGCGAGTGGGAGAGGTCGATTCACCCTGAATAGAAGATTCCTTTAGATCACTATGGTATTCTAATCTCCAGCTCGCTCGATAGTTCTTCTTATACAGTGGTGGTTGTAACTTGCAAGAGTTACAGCTGGTCACAGCGGAGTAACTTAGACAACAGCTACCCTATTGAATTATTCTACGCCATGAAATTTATATAATTATGTCGACTCGCTATTGGTTTTTTTTTATAGCAATCCGTCTGGTTTAATCTACGAATGACCTTGTGAGTCAGAAGAAAGGCATTGTGTTTTTCTGGCCTAACACATGTGTTCTGAGAAACAAAGCAAGACAAATCATATCCTATCATATTACAGGAGTAATAGGATAAACTGATTCATGGATGTGGATTGATAACTATTACGAATGGTCTCTTAAATTACGTGAAATATTATGGCCTTACCTCAGCAGAACGGTTTCAAAATTTTTACATACCTTTCTTTATGCATGGCTGGAATTATATACATTTTCAGAGAAAAAATATGTATCCAGTGACTGAACAAATGTACATAAAGAAAAAAATACTAGAAAGATTTAAGATAACATAAGATAAAATAAGATAAGACAAACTTTATTAATCCTTATGGAAATTTGCTCTGAACAAGTGTAGCACAGCTATTACATGAAACAGGGAACTACATAAGATAAACATGATTTACTCACGGGCAACGTGTCTGATTGCGAGAGAAGGGATCCTGTCTGAATTCTTGTAGAATGCAAAGGCCTAACACTTCCAGAGCTGATATCTCTATAGGCCTACGTAACAGGTCTGTGTTGTGAAATTTCCAAGTTTCTGAGACCGTGCAGAGGTGAAGATAGAACAGACCAAAGCTTGCCGGCGAGCGGTTTGGTGTTCACAAACAGTATCATTGTGGAATCAGTGAGAGATATTGTCTTCTCCTACCGCTTATGAAGCAGGAAAAAACACAAGAAGGACGTGCAATTCAAATTGTGAATAAACTGATGACGGCAACAAGATCACTTGTTGAATAAGTAGCATGTGGATTCCAGCGAGCAAAAAAGGCTCGAGGAAAGTTTTGTTGTTTTTTTTTTCTACCAGAATGCGAACAACAAAGAATGGTCACAGTCAAAGAACAGCCAAGAGAAAAAAAAATCCAACCACATGAGCACACCAGCACATCCGCAGAAAAGAAGCCATCCGGAGCATCTGAAGGAAAAGGAACAAAATACAACATGAGACACAGTATGAACGTTCTCACGGACGACCCGACGTGTTCACGAGTGCGGCCAGCTCCAAGCCGGCCAGGGACAGCAAACACCAACAATGATTTTGCGCCACCGGCGGCCCTGAGACTGCAGGGTTGACCCAGTTGACCAGGGTAAAGAGTTTATTTCCGTTTAGGATAGGAGAGATCACTTTCTATTTGGATATAATGACTGTTCGACATCATACGTTTCTCTGGTTTTTTTTGTTTGGGGGAGGGGGGGAGGAAGAGGGGGGATCTACTTTTCGTGAATTTCGCGAGTTGAGCTTCACACGCAAAAATTACACCCCGCAAAAGAAGGTTTCGTTCAAAATTTTCAACAGGCCTATTATTAGTGAAGCAAAAAATTATACTGGAGGCAGTAATCATCAAGGGAAAACTCAAATGCTATTTTTTTCTAGTTACAACCCCTTGTTATATGAACGCTATCGATTACAGTACGTTAATCAACGAGAAGAGAGATAGCCAGGTTTAAAACATGTATGTTTTAACGGCAATCCTGTAATGTCACTTCTGATTATCCCAGCATTACGCCGTCTGACTTACATGGAAAAAAAAACGACAAACGGGGACAAGTTTGTAAATAATGACCGTTTCATTCTACTAATGACTTTAACGTCTATACTAGCGTGTGTATACTATACTATACTATACTATACTATACTATACTATACTATACTATACTATACTATACTATACTGTACTGTACTGTACTGTACTGTACTGTACTGTACTGTACGGTGCGGTGCGGTGCGGTGCGGTGCGGTGCGGTGCGACGCGACACGACACGACACGACACGACACGACACGACACGACACTACACTACACTACACTACACTACACTACACTACACTACACTACACAACACTATACTATACTATACTACTATACTATACTATACTATACTATACTATACTATACTATACTATACTGTCCTCTCCTGTCCTCTCCTGTCCTATACCATTTAGGTCTAAATATGTCTTCTGTTAGGTTGCTAATATGTCTATCCCTCTGTCTGATTGTCTGCAAATATTTTCTCTTTCTTCATTTTGCAACATCTTTACAATGGAAATAAATTTGTGAAATCTGAAGAAAAAAAAGGAAAAACAATCTGAGGCGACAGGAATTATTGTTGGAACCGGGCATGACGAAATAAACGGACATGACCGTGAAATGAAAAGTGCTGTTAATACTGTTATACCAGCCGCACTAATTCCAAACAGACGGACACTGTGTAAACAGAGATATAATATTTGAGGAATTGTTGGATAGGTTGACAAGGTTTACTGGGAAAAAGCCCAAATCATAAAGTGGTATGTGGGCAGGCCCCACATGCTAAAATCATTGCATTGTATATATTTTTATAATAGACGTTATGGTGTTGATTCTGAAAAAAAATTACGATCCATGAAACGGTGACTGACTGTGTTGTAGTGAGTGCTGATACCTGAAATTATCAACATTTTCCTTGTTTATTGACTTTTGCCCATATCAGATATTTATTGTGCATTTAGGCTATTGAAATATCCTTGTCAGTATCACTGCCAAGCGTCCAGCCGGCGAACTCCTGCAGCACCCCAACTGTCGCAGATAAACGTTCACCTGTATAAAGGGAGCAATGAAGCGCAACAGAATTGAGGCTGTCGATAGGATGCGAGTAGAGTGAGCGGATTGTTTAGATACACCAGCGGGAGTTCTGAAAAGCTCGGTTCTCTCTCTTTTATTCTTAATGATGATTGCAACTGTCTGCAGCGCATATTGATCAGGCAGGAATGCAGATTTTTTGAGGAAAATAATAACAACAACAAAGGTCAATTATAATAATAATAATAATGCGATTTATAAGTCTCGTATCCATGCTGATGCCCGCTCACGCGACTTCACACTTTTATTACCCCGTCAGGCCTGATCACTACAGGATTTTCTCAGCTCTCTGGGAGCATACAGTGTCGCTGCCATTTACAGGCGCTGATCACTAGCATTCTGACAATATCTTCCACTGCCTATAGCCAGATATTTGTTTTAAAGACGGGTGGACTAACGAAACCGTGAATGAAAAGCTTTCGCAAAGCATTTGAAATATACCCCACAACCTTTAGATCTTGAGTTCGACGCCTTAACCTTTCGGCCACGCTGATTTTAACCCTCTAATGCCCAACGTATCAGATCTGATACATTTCGTGGAATAAAGAAAAAGCATACTACGATCATTTTGATGCTTGTTCCAGCGTAGTGGACCCAAAAATGATAAAAAACTCGAGCTCAGAATTTTTGTATCATTATAAATAGGGCTAATGTCACAAGCTAACGAAAGTATACCTTGTAATCCCTTTTCCGATATGGTTGCAAGAGCAATAAAGAATTGTTTAACAAAGCTGAGGAAAAGTTCAGTTCCACGAGAATACAGGAGCACTTTGGGAACATAAAGCCAAATAGGAAACATTACAAACAAGTTATCAGAAAATATAAATCTAGATTGGGTCCAGAGCTGCAACAAGTCAAAGGCAGCACGACACACANCTTAATGATGATTGCAACTGTCTGCAGCGCATATTGATCCAGCAGGAATGCAGATTTTTGGAGGAAAATAATAACAACAACAAAGGTCAATAATAATAATAATAATAATGCGATTTATAAGTCTCGTATCCATGCTGATGCCCGCTCACGCGACTTCACACTTTTATTACCCCGGCAGGCCTGATCACTACAGGATTTTCTCAGCTCTCTGGGAGCATAACAGTGTCGCTGCCATTTACAGGTGCTGATCACTAGCATTCTGACAATATCTTCCACTGCCTATAGCCAGATATTTGTTTTAAAGACGGGTGGACTAACGAAACCGTGAATGAAAAGCTTTCGCAAAGCATTTGAAATATACCCCACAACCTTTAGATCTTGAGTTCGACGCCTTAACCTTTCGGCCACGCTGATTTTAACCCTCTAATGCCCAACGTATCAGATCTGATACATTTCGTGGAATAAAGAAAAAGCATACTACGATCATTTTGATGCTTGTTCCAGCAAAGTGGACCCAAAAATGATAAAAAAACTGGAGCTCAGAATTTTTGTGGCATTATAAATAGGGCTAATGTCACAAGCTAATGAAAGTATACCTTGTAATCCCTTCTTCGACATAGCTTGCAAGACCAATAAAGATTTGTTTATCAAAGCTGAGGAAAAGATTAGTTCCATGAGTTTACAGAGGGGCTATAAGAACATGAAGCTAATGGGGAAAGAATATGAAGACGCTATCCAAAGTAGAAATCGAGACACAAGCGATTGAGAAAAAAACCTTGTAATCCCTTTTCCAATATGGTTGCAAGAGCAATAAAGAATTGTTTAACAAAGCTGAGAATACAGGAGCACTTTGGGAACATAAAGCCAATTAGGAAACATTACAAACAAGTTATCAGAAAATATAAATCTAGATTGGGTCCAGAGCTGCAACAACTCAAAGGCAGCACGACACACACACACACACACACACACACACACNCACACACACACACACACACACACACACACACACACACACACACACACACACACACACACACACACTCACACACACACAAAACAAAACTGATCCCTTCTGAACAATTCTTGAAAAAGATTTAATCAAACTCCTGAGGACAACAGATGTCGACTACTTCTACGCCATGTTGAAGACTTGAACGCACCCAACGCAACGCCAACTCCAAATACCAAAGTCATAGAACCAAGTCCAATTCAAGAACTGGACAAGCCAATCTCCTAGGCTGAAACAGAGAAGTGCTTTGAAAAACCGAATGTAGGAAAGGCTGCCTTGGTCGATGATATCTTAAAGGAATGCATTAAAAACTGCAAACGCATCATGTTGTCATTGTACCATAACCTTTTCAAAATGGCTTTCACTTGCTGCATTTTGCCCGAGTCATGGACCATCGGAATTATAAAGAAGAGAAAGGAAACCAAGGGCAATCCAGAAAACTGTAGACTTATTATGCTGTTAGCGTAATTGTCTTGGAAAATGATTCACTGCTGTTCTGAATATTCGACTTTGGTCAAACCTCTAATACCACAAGATTATTGGAGAGGAACAGTTTGGAGTTTTTATTTTCTTTAAAAGACCGAGCAGTTTGGTTTTAGGAAGAGATATTCTACCATCGACGGTATCGTTTCTTTAAATTCACTCTCTGAAGTTACGAGAAATGGCAAGAAAGATATTTCCTCTCCTGTCATTGATCTACAACCTGCATCTTACAACATCTGACTGCATATAATTTCTCCGTGTCACAGCGCCACTAGCCGACAACTGCCGCCTGTCTACTTCAGTGGTACGGAAATACACGCAACAGCGCCACTCGAAATAATACATTTTCCGAACACGACAGGCAGTGGAAATGCTCCCTTCGGTCTTCTTATTGTACAGATATTTTTTTATCTCGTGCCATACATTATCTTCATTTACGCGTACTGTGCATGATTGACAGAAATATTTTTTAAAATCACAGTAGGAACATTTTAACGCGACCACACGTACTTTTATCGAAATGACTTTTCATGGCCGTCTTAAGCAGGTGGGAATGATGTAAAATGTTACTTTTCATTGAATTATGCCTTTCTATAAATATTAACAAACGACTACACAACAGTTATAGTCAGTTGTTAAGCTGGATTATGAGAAGTTGAGAGCCTCAGTCCGATACTGTTCTCTCTCTTCGGGTCTAGCCTCCCGCGGGCTGCGTGATCCACGAGTTTCTTTGTCATTTAATTGAAAATAGGCTCATAAATCCTATAGACTCTATCAGTAGACTGTATCAATAATAATTTGGGACAGAACATCACAGTCAGTAGCATTTCCCCAAATACAGGTAGCAAACCAAACCCTGATAATGGACTTGATATATAAGTTGTGTTAAACGTGTACTATTGTGCGTGTACATATCATGAAAAAAATTAAAGAATGGCATTGTGAAATCAATCTTTATCTATACGGTTACAGCCACGGCACAAAAGAATGTGGCGTTTTTTTTAATAATTTACGCAAAAATCTTTTTAGTATAAACGCCTTCACCCGTTTAAAATAATGCATGAATAGCACCGTGAATGCGTCGCCCAGAACGTGTCAGCAACGGCACGGAATATTCTCTTTGATCAAATGCAAACATGAAATATACAGGCTGGTTATAGAACCTCGAAGAATGTATTTTTTATCATGCAGCAGCTATCATCAGATGTGATTGATCTAACATTTAAGCAACCTGAACAAAAGGTAGTTATCCTATCTTTTTGTCCTAAGAGCAAACATTAAAAGTCAATTCTTGCGGAACAATTATGACTTGGAAAATGGCATTAAAATTAAATATTAAATAGCGATAAACAAAGAAGACCAAACTATGGTTTCAGACTCCTCGGTCATATTATGCCAGCAATGCACAATTCTGATTTCTAAAAGTCTGATTATTATCTCATGAAGATCGATAGTGATGAAGAGTAGCTAGAACCTGGCTGTTCTATCCAAATGGCAGTTTTAAAAAAGTCTGAGAAGCGTGGGCAATCCTTACAAAAGAGTATTAGCCACATAATAATAATGATACTCAGTAAAGTTAATGATTTCATAGTTGAAGTTCAAATCTTTATTAGGCATACGCCAAACACTTTGCTTCACACTTACACAGTGATAATCATTACAGAATAACTTTCGAAGAAAACACAATCAGTACATTAGCCGAGAGGAAAGATAAAAAATAAACTGCTTAGAGATAGAAAGAAAAGAAAAAAAAAGGAACATATCAGTACACATCTATACACAAATTCAATCCTATACATTAATGTACACAACCCAGTTTTATTTTACCCTCCTGATTTCATATGATTTCATATATGTCACACATCTTCTACATGTCAAAAAGGAAGATTCACTATCAATCAATCAACATTTCTCTACACAATGATCTTTTTCTCGAACTCAGAGAAACAGGAATTATGGCTGTGGTCACAGTTGTGGAAGCAGGGGCAAGAGGTGGGATGAGCATCTCAATCTATTATCTATTCAAGCTTCTCGGAATCAGAGGTCGGGCACTTATCCTGAAAGGGCAAGAGGTGGGGTGAGCATCTCAATCTATTATCTACTCAAGCTTCTCGGAATCAGAGGTCGGGCACTTATCCTGAAAGGGCAAGAGGTGGGGTGAGCATCTCAACCTACTATCTATTCAAGTTTCTCGGAATCAGAGGTCGGGCACAGCATTTATCCTGAAGGTTGCAGGAGCCTAACTGGTAAAAAAAAAATGGACTTTCAGAGTCAGTGATAGCAGAGTATAAAATCTGTTGCATAACATGAAACTACACCGCGAAAGTGATGAAATTCAGTCCTGAATTCATATAAAAAAAAATTGTTGCAGGCAATGTTTCCCAGTGGCTTCAGCGGGTTTCATTTGTACGGGTTTGTGGTCTGCAAAAGAATGCCAAATGTTTACACCAGACTTGCGGACTAGTCTTGGCCATCACAGAATATTCCTATGGCTCAAGGAGAAATATTATATTTACAACATGGCCAAAAAGAAGCTTTTACAATGTGACCCCTGCAACCTGACGAATTGACCAAGGGCTACTAAGAAAAGCTCAGAATGAATATGGACCAAATACAGCGAACAGTGAAATGTTGCATAGTACGTTTAAAAATACCAAAGTTATAATTTCACCATAGTTTCGCAGTGGCTGATAAGAAATATAACAAAGAATTAAAATTCTAAAAATGGAAACTGCGGGTTCGAATCCCCCCTGGATGAAAAAAAAATGAGAGTCTTAACTGTGGTTCTGCTCCTTCGGAATGTCATGGAATCATTGGACCAAAACATTTGCTAGATCAAGGTATCTTTCTTTAAAGGTCTTCTGTTGTCTCTTTTTCCGACTTAAAGACGCTTTCTTGTCCCTCTGTATTGCTCATCGACATCGCAGGCAACGGAAGAGCTCATTGTCTACCCAAGGAAGAAGGTGCCCTCAAACAAACTGATGGCGGCTGCACCAATGAGGAGCAGAAAACCCTCATCAAGGCAGCAGTCAGAGAGCAGTGGCTGGCAGCACACCTGGAGTTCAACCCCCCAACCCTATCCACACGCTGTCACGCAAACAACAAACCACCATCTTTGGACTGCGGACTGGCCACAACAGAGAGACAGCACATGCACAAAGAGTTCAAAGTTGAAACCACAGATAGCTGCCCCGGTGGACGCTCCCCTCAAAACACAGAACACATATTACAATCATGCCCATAGCTCATACACATTAGACAACACATATGGCCACCCCCCACTACCTTAAAACAGAACCTCTATGGGTCAGTGCAGGACCTCGATCTCACCACATCCTTCATAGAGGCCAGTGGCCTACTAATCTGACAGACACCAGCAGGAAGAACAAAGAAGAAGAAGAAGTATTGCTCATCGTAGGCAAAAAAGTACATGTAAAATAAAGATAATCACTATATACGTATACTACACAATGAGGCCATTGTTTTTGTTCTTTCCTACTCCTGCTTAAAGAATGGCAGACAGATGTGCCATGGCTTTTCTTCCAAAAAAAGGTGTCAGTTTCAAAGTTTGTATTCGTTTTCCACAAAGTTTCTAATTTTTATATCTCTTTTTTTTTTCCAGAGGGTTTGTGACGTCACAGTAGTTTCCTAGAAGTGTGAAATTCTTAAAATAATTAATAGAATAAACAAAATTTAAAACCAGAAAATAAAATAGTTAAGACAATATACTTGAATGGTTATAATAAGTACCAGATGGAAAAGATCGTTAACATGAGTGAATGAATGAATGAATGAATGAATGAATGAAAGCCTCATTCAATAGACGTTTCCAGCAACATTAGTGTTAAAACTGTATGCTAGACCCTAGATAAGATTATAGTGATTTGGCCTAACAATAGGTCCCAAAAACCTTAACACATAAAGGCAAGAAAAATGCACATTAAGGCTAGGCCTTTTTTCTTCACACCAGGTAAAGAAATTGACGATTTTGGCTTCATAAGCGAAAAGCGAACCCTAGTCGAACGATGTTGTCACTTACCTGGTCGGTAGGTATTAGCTGGCCTGTATGATAAATTAAAGGATTAGGTCATATGGACGTGGAAAGTAAATCAAACACAGAAGATACACTGATGTTGACCCAAAAGGATTTGAAATTCGCATAGGAAATTTTAGCGAAATCAGTCTGAGAGATAAAAGTCACACGATCTAGAACGAATCTGCGAGTCTTGTGTTTTTTTAAAGATTCATGTATCCGACTCTTACTTCAACTTTTTGAAGAAATCACAGTCGTTCCCATGACAACAGCGCACACGCTCTTGACACGGATTCTTTTCATTATACGTGTTAATAGCAGTTAGATCGACCTTTGTTTCTTGCACCACTGTGAGAATTGCTAGTCTAGTCCGTGGCAGTAATCTGACGCTGATACTGGTGAAAAGACTCCATTTAATTGCAAAACGTAGAGAGCATGCACAAAATTTGCAATTAAATGGAATCGCGGTATCTGGTGATTTCATAAAGAGAGAATAGAATTCTATTATCTGGAAATGTTTTTAATAGGCAGAGGATGTGTTTAAGCTTATTGCTGTTATACGTAGTAACAGAGTTTATAACTGTTTCATTACTATGCATCTGCGGCACACTAATGTACAAAATATTATTCGCTACAGATATTGTGTGTATGCATTTTATTGACGTTGTGTGTGCTTCAGCTGTTGATAGAGGTCTGTATAGCCACTCGTATATTTGCATAGCTCTGAGCTAAGTACCCGTACAAGTACAATGGGAAGCTGAGAGTGAGTGAGGGAGAGAGGGAGAAATAGAGAGAGGGATAGAGAGAGAAGGAAGGAGAAATGAAATGGGAAATAGAGAATGAAATGCTAGATTGAGCTGCATCATCACAGACTGTATGTAGTATAAGTCACTGAAAAAGAGAGAGAGAGGGTAAGAGAGAGTGAGAGAGAGGGAGATATAGAGAGAGAAGGAAGGAGCAGTGAAATAGGAAATAGAGAATGAAATGCTAGATTGAGCTGCATCATCACTGTATGTAGTATGAGTCACTGAAAGAGAGAGAGAGAGAGAGAGAGAGAGAGAGAGAGAGAGAGAGAGTGACAGAGAGAGTAAGAGAGAGTGTGAGAGAGAGAGAGCGAGTTATAGAGAGCTAAGGAAGGAGCAGTGAAATAGGAAATAGAGAATGAAATGCTAGATTGAGCTGCATCATCACTGCGTATAGTATGAGTCACTGAAAGAGAGAGAGAAAGTGTGTGTGTGAGAGAGAAAGAGAGAGAGTGAGAGTGAGAGTGAGAGAGAGAGGTATAGAGAGAGAAGGAAGGAGCAGTGAAATGGGAAATAGAGAATGAAATGTTAGATTGAGCTGCATCATCACTGAGTGTAGTATGAGTCACTGAAAGAGAGTGAGAGAGAGAGAGACAGAGTGAGAGAGACAGAGAGAAACAAACAAACAGACAGAGAGAGAGAGAGAGAGAGGAGGAGGAAGAGGCAGAGAAATGAGGAAGAAAGAATGAAATGCTGGATTGAGCTGCATCCCTGTGAGTAGTGTGAGGCACAAAGGGAAAGACACACACACACACACACACACACACACACACACACACACACACACCACACACACACACACACACACACACACACACACACACACACACACACAAAGCGAGAGAGGATGGAAGGGGCAGTGAAATAGGGAGAATGAACTGCTAAATTATTTATCTTTATTGAACTTCTGACTTGTCTTCTTTCCCTGTTTCACCACAAACACACAGACTGTTCCGTAGTTGAACGTCTCCTTGTTATGACGAAGACGTCTTTTTCTGTTTTCAGAAACTAAGGTGGTATTTTATTGGAGAAATAGTTCTATATTACTTTTGTCATGCTCATTCCACAATTGCCGTAGTCACTTTTTGAGGTTCTGTTAAATCTAGTACCCTGAGTTTGTTGCCCAAGGTAAAATAATAAAGAAGACGTGGGTTAGCTTTGAAATTTGGGAATACAACATCAAAAGAAAACGTTACTATTTGCCAATAATTTAAATATATTAAAAGGAAGATCAGAGTAATAGAAACGATTCAAAGCATTATAAAAAAAAATGGCGAAAAAAAAATTAGGGGAATGTGGAAAGACTTTGACGATTTGCAGTATTTTTGTTTCTGCAGTCACCGTGTAATAACTGTTCCAAATCTCTTTCAAGACTATCACTATGACGTTTTGTGACATTAGGAATGGCTTCACATCCCCCTCTGAGTCAGTGTCGCAATTATCTGAATTTCGCTAAACTTCCATTGAATTGCAGATGGTGCAAGTGTTACCCATGAGTCACCGGGATACGAGTTGTTAATGAGAAATCGACAAGGATTGAAGTTGATGTGGGTAATGAACAGTGTAAGCCAAGTTTACAAAAAAAAAAAAGACAGTTCAGATCAAGTTCAGTTCACTGAAAAGGAAAAGCCCTTAGTTCAAATTTAGCTCAGTTTTATGGAAAGAGTAGTATTTCAGATCAGATTAGTTCCCCTTCGTCTTAGAAATTGGCATTCGGTTTTTGGTATTAAGTAGATATGAACTGAACTAAAATTTAGATAGAAAAGATCAAGCACCCAAAATAGCTACAATTCAGATGCAGATGAGTCCCTCCAAAATAGCTATTGAGCTCAGATCAAGTTCAAGTAAACTGAACGTAAGTTCACGAACTTCGTTCATATGATCTCAGTTCTGCCCGGCCCTTTGAATGAGAAAAAAAACTTGCCTCCTATGAAATCTAATAGCGCTGTCAAAGATTATGTTCATATTGGTGCATAAATTCAGAGGCGAGAGCCCACATGAAGTCGTTGGTAGTAAATTAGATGTATTTTATCATGGCTGCAAATCATTTATTCTTAAGTGTAGATTATACTATTGTAGAACATTACTGTGAAGAGCACTGTGTTTTCGTTATTAACACATTTCGCATGCAAAACTGCGCACCCAAGTGCTACATAGTGCCTTTTATATATGGGGACGGTGATCTTAAAAAGACTTTAGTTCTAAAACATTTTCTGGCCTCACCACTAGATTTCACACACTTACCTACGAGTTGTTAAAGCACATATTTTCAGAGGCATTCTATTTTTCTAAGTTAAGTCTCATTTTATTTCTATAAAAGACAGATTTTTTTTCTCAGTAACATAACTTATTCTTGGAACAAAAATATTGAAAACTTATCAGTAAGTATGTGCATAAATGTGTGACATTTGGTGATGAAGTAAGACCTGCATTTTGAGTTATTTATATTGTTATGAGTATCCGTCCCTTTGATAGGCAACTCATACCAGTAGGCAAAAAGGGACACTTCACAGCGTACAGTACCTTAGTGATGAAGCCCACGGGGAGCTGTGTTCAGCGCGCATGCCAGCAGGATTTGACGCGTGCTAGATGTGAAATAAAGCTCAAACGATACGCCTGAGTATTGAAATTAGCCTATCACTGAAAATAATTGGTCTCATGTGCTCAACCGTATCTTTTTCATTTCAGAATGGAACACTGAATTTTATTACCGCCTGTGAATCAATACTTCATGTTTCATGAATCAACGGAAAAAGTTATGTCATTTTACCATTCGGTGATGTATCTATGGAAAATAATGCCTACCACTAGTAATGAAATTGTGCCTCTCTCCATATAGTTTACGTCTACCTTTTAGACAGCTTTACCATAAAATCAGCTCTTACAAGTCGTAACTCATTATTCTGTTGGCTAACACAGTGGTACCTTCTGTGCTTTCACGGATGCGAAGTAATATAATTATCATAATGTGCTAATAGTCAGTTCTGAGGGTGTTGTTATTGTTGTTTCTGTTGTTGTTGTTGTCTTCGTTGCTGTTGTTGTTGTTATTATTATTACTGTTGTTGTTGTCGGCGTCGACGTCGTCGTCGTCGTTGTTGTTGTTGTTGTTGTTGTTGTTGTTATTTCTTCTCTTTCTACACTCAGCAAATTAAGTTCAGAGAGTGTGACACGACAATATCTGCCACAGCTGGTGTTCAAACTTGCAGTGAGCAGCATACTCTGAATAGCAATGCGAACATTGAGGAAGTCACCCTCATCTCCATACTGAACATGAAACTTGAGGAGCTCGAAAGTTGTTATCATAGACCATTGTCATGGACTATTCATGATCAGGCCCAGGTGTTAATCACTTTGTGGGGTCAGTAAACAAGGGTAGAAACTATTGTGTTCCACGTTGCAAGGCTAGTTCTGATCGATGCAAAAGGCCTTGCGTCATACAATTTCGCTCAAGATTAAGCCCTAAATGGTTAGTGAATCGCTAATATAAACTGCTCTAGGTGACTTGGTGTGAAATAAAAAAAAAATCTGGCAACATAAAAAGCCCATCCAAATGGAGCAGATGAAATTCTTGTCTGGTCATTTTTAACAGAATAAAGCTAAAGCAATTAAAACCAATTTACTAGTGTTTCAGTGTTTAGGGCATAAAGGGCATATTCTTTGGCAACATTTCTTTTGTAACTTATTTTGCTCGATTTCACAAATTATTCACAACCAAGAACGCACCAGACGAAGGCCTCATCCTTCCATTATTTTGAAGCATGGTAAATCGGAAATTGACATCTTTCCCCGATTCAAAAAGAGCTCGAGAATCACGTGATTGCCTTAGCCCATTACGAAAGATGTAAACTGGCCCGGCTTAATACTAACCTTCTCAGTCTAAGCTATCTTCTTATGGAAAATCTGCTATCCATCAACATCATGGGCTATACTAGGTTTGTTTGTTCCCAGCGAGTGCACGAAAGGGGTGAAATGTTTATTCTCCTTGGCAATTCTATGCAACTGAATGATCAGTCTATAAGAAGGCTGGGATGGCTGCGATTAATGCGGAAGAGTTAGAAATGAATGCCCTGACATGCAGATGGTGTTGGTTAAACATTTACTTATATCTTTACCTCATTAATTAGCACATATACCACCGTTGATTCTTGCCACATCCTTCTCCGTCAGAAGGTAGTTGTTGAAAAGTTCCACTAACAAATTTGAAACTTTAGATGGTGGCCGCCGTTGTTGCTGAGCTCCATAGTACCGCCAAAGATTCTAAATAACACGTGTAACACGATTGTATGTGTGTGCGTGCGTGTGTGTGTGTGTGTGTGTGTGTGTGTGTGTGTGTGTGTGTGTATGTATGCGTGTGTGTGTATGTGTTTGTTTGTTTGTGTGTGGGCGTGGGTGTGTGGGTCTGCAGCCAGCCCTTTCCCAAAGAAACAAAATTAAGAACGCATGTGTGTATTTATTTTGCGGTACGCTTGAATAATCCGAATGTAAACAAGAAAAACAATCACCACCACCGTCATCATCATTAACATCATCATGAATTAGAATATCATTACAACTGCAGCAATGATATGTTAAAGGGTATTAATATAAAGATATGAATCACGCGAATAATTTGAGAAGGTCTCTTGCTTTTCATGTGAATACAGAGACAGGAAATGAGCCCGTCTTCATTTACATTTTTCTTTTCTGCGCTATTATTACAGTTTGTAATCCCCTGCTATTCGTCCTTTCTCTTTTGATCTTTTAATCCTGTCACCGTCCGCCTTCCTGTCATTTTTTCTTTTTCAAACAGTACTGTTGGAACGCCTTCCTATATTTTGAGCTCATCTTCAAGTACACGGCTATATTCACTGAGGCGTTGAGAGCCAGCAAGGTTTCACTCACTCCAAGGAGAACCAAGAGTAAATTGGCCAGGCGGCCACCAGAAATCATGTTAGGTTCAAAGGTCATGATAATGAGGACCCCAGCATCCGGCAAAGATGAGACACAAAAAATAACCGACAGTGTCGTGACCACTTTGATGATCCGTCGGTCCCTTGAGCCCGCTGAGCTGGCGGATCTTCTTCCCTTGTTCCCTTTGGCCTCTCCAGTCCCTACTGCTGGCTGAACTTTCTGCTCCACTGCCCCTTCTTTTGCCACTCCAGCCCGCCACTGAGCAGACCTCTTGAGATTCACAACAAGAACAGAGGTGAGAAGCATGACTAGAAAGAGAATACCCACAGTCAGAGTAAAACAGATGGCGGATCCAGCTGAATCAAGTTCGTCCCGATTGTCACTAGAAACCACAAGTAAATACGTCCTGTTCGTAAGGGGATCAAATACGTACTGGTAACTAACCGAAAAGTACACTGGTGACACTGCCACAGCCATGAGAATAAATATGCTTGCAATGACACAAAGAACCCGTCTTGGCGTCACAATTTCTGAGACTTTTAAAGGGAGAGCGATGCATAAGCATCTTTCACAAGTCACCGATGCTGTAATACCACTGCTAACAAGCCTGAAATAATACTGGGGCCAGCCGACGACCAGGTACTTAAGATCCAGAATTTCAAAGTTTAGGTTCATTGTTTTCCAGAACGGGTAGTAGCAGATACTTAGCAGTAATGTCATGAACAGGAACCCGAAGTCGGAAATTGCCAAAGCCAGGAAACTTAGGTTCACAGTGTCGCTGAGGTCCATTTTTGAGTAGACAAAAATGTTGATGATGTTGGCGATGATGCCAGACAGTGAAATGAGCGTATAAAAAGCGACAAAGATGACCAGAGTGAAAATGTGGAGAACATTCTCAGAGATCATCTCTGTGTTGCCTCCGTTTGTAGCATGACCGGTATCGTCCGTTTCGTAGCTTTCAGTGCTGTCCATTGTACCTCCTTGCATGTTTAGATAGCACTGTAATACAACGTCACTGTCCTATGAAAAGGATCCTACTTGTACAAGAATGAGGAAGAAATATTTTTATTGCAAAGCAAAATAGAGAGTCAGCGTGTACTTGTATATTTGGAACTGTACGTTTGGTGGGAAAATATTGGCGAATTTTATTTTTTAAGCACGTCCACGCGAGCCTTGATCTCATAAACAAGGTACCTTTATTCAAACATAATTTAAGTCCGACTGAGGCCATCTTCGTATCACTGTGGTGATACTGTTTTTGGGACTTGATCAGTTTTCTGAAGAAACCTATATATAACTCCTGATTAGTGGGACTTTTGTCCTCTGAAGTGCAATAGGCAAATCACCATGTGTTACAAAACTGTGTTCTCTTGACTAACTGAATCAAGAATATAGTACATTGATTATTGTTGCCTCACTTTCGGAAAGGTATTAGCCAGTGAGAAACAATAGATTGCCGTAGATTCTTCCTTGTGTAAAATGGATTGTCTCCGTGAAGAGATCTGTACCACTGAAGGTTGGGGAGTGAGAATAGGGGAGTGGGAATGCATGAATAACAGACCTAATGCAGTATTGAAAGGAACACTAAAGCCTGTAATAAAAGAAAAATTCGTTCTCGACATTGCAACATCACGTTCGTGATAAGTCAAGGAGAAACAGTAGACACAGTCGCATATTAGAAAAATGCGAAAATTTAATGTTTCTGGCATCTACAAAGAGGCCAAATCACTGATATTGTGTGAGATCCTATTAATGCTGTAAAATTTCAAGCCCCTTTTTTGGGATCCCTGCCAGATAATGTCAGGGTATAGAAATATGTAAAAAAAATCTGTAAACTGAAAAAAAAAAGATCCAGTTATAAAGTTACAGGTATAATCTGAGTCTTATAAATATAAAATAAAGTGAGTTAGGCCTAACAAAAAATTGGGGACCGAGTCAAAAGGAAGAGATGTTTATTTTTTAAAGAGATTTGTGAAGAACTTTGGACGTTTGCCCTAATTAAATTATTTTTTTTTTCATCATCCTCAGGACTATATCCATCTTCCATATTTTTCTCGAAATTCTTATATCATTTGAAAGGATAGAGTATTCAATTCGTTGTCAAGGATTGTGATTTGGGCCTTTCTTCCATTCATAGTTTCGACCTTGCCTACAAAACAAATGTGTTTACTAGTCTATATAAAATCTCCTTTGATATGGAAGTTAGTCCGTTTTTTGTTTTTATTTTTTTTGTGAATGCATATTCTCTGAGATTACATAACAGAGACCTGGGCAACGTTTGTTTGGCCCTAGGTAGTGCACGAAATAGATAGTCCTTCTCCTCTGTGGGCGGTCCTTCGGAGATTCTAAGCAACGGAAGTATCCGTCTCTAAGCAAGCCAAGATGGTTACATCGATGCGGAAGAGCTTGGATAGAGTGCTCTGATTTAAGGGTAGTTTTTGGCGGCTTATATCTTTACCTCACTTATTAGCATACATACCACCATGATGCTTGGCACAATCTTGACCGACACAAAGCCACTGACAAAAAGTTCTACTTATCAATTCAAAGCTGTAGATGATAGCCTTCATTGCTACCGAGCTTCCATTTCCGATGTCCTGCAAAAGATTCCATATTCCTAACTAATTTCTGGAAGCTCTGCACACTTTCGTCCTGTCCCGGCTATCATGGGGTAATCAAATCGGGATCCGTGGTCTATGGGATAGGAGACATAACTCCAAAAATGTGACTTTTCTCATTTTTCCCTTTGACCTCTTTTGTAGGGTGATTCATTGTCTCACGTCAGAAAACACATAGAGATACATGAAAATGTCAGTGATAATACAGTAACTATCGACCTATGAAACTGGCTTATTATCACAGTTGCCTGGTTGAAAATTGACTACTGGGGTTGTCATTAACGCTGAAAAAAGGAATTTTGCTTAAATTATACACAACATATCTATTGGCCCATTCCGTCCTATAAATGGGGTTCATGATATGACAGCCTTTTTATATAAGCAGATCTATTATTTTATTACACTAAGTTTACACGACGCAAATGATATTCAGGCAGTATGAATTTCCCTGAAAATGGTTGGTGAAATCATGCACAAAACAGAGGTTGTTGAGTCAAAAGTTCCGTTAATCTAATTTCTCCCCAACAGGCCTAGAAAATGAAACTTTACTGTAATACCAGAGTAATGTCACCAAACAGTGTAACCATTATTACTCTTCAGACATGCTTCTTATATCGTTCTAAAAACATGAATCGTCTATATAAAAAGACAGGACAGTAAGAAACGAAACAATTACATTAAAGTTATTTTGAATTCAGTGAAAATACGGGCATGTCTAATTAGTTTAAGGAAACTAACTAGCACGTGGCCAACTATTGCAGCCATCCAATTATTGTTTCCACTGGAAGGAAAATCCTTCTTTGATATGCAGATCCTTCTTAAAAATTGGAGTGAAACAATTTTAAAATCAGTGCCAACTGTTGCTCTTGGTGTACCCAACATTACAAAGATAGCAAATGTGGTACGCCTTTAATAATAACAATTTATTATCTCATTAAACGTCTTCATAGATTTCCAGTGTACAGTGGATATCGATAATAAGTTATTATGTGTTATTAAGTATGTACTTCACGAGTAAGGATTCATTATATTTCTATAATTGGGTCCTCGATGATAGGTCTGACATCGTAGTAAGTATCCATGTACCCAGGTATGCCTATTAATGAGGTCTGGCTGTAAACGCACCCACCTTGTGGACGGCAATTTTATAGATTAGTTTAATAAAATGAGGAAGTTCTAAATAAAGCAGGGATACAAAGATTGCTCAGGAGGATAATCTGAAAGAGACATTAAATAGAACTATCTGGATAGATCAATAGAAGAGACGGAACAGAGAAATCGATTCACTTGTGGGAACATTGTGGTATAAAAGAAGATATTGTACATATGTTTTTTGAATGTAAAAAGTATGAAGACATAAGAAGAAATTTTTATAAGGAACTACATATTTTATGTATTTTATATGGATGTGAGAGTGTATTTAACAAATTTTTACAGTTGTCCAGTTTTACTAAGACCATCCTCCTATTAGACTCAGAGCCTTGTATTAATAACTTTATGAGTCAACTCGACAGCCTAACAAAAAATTCATACATAACTGTTGTAGAATAAGATTTTAAATGGCTGTGCGAGGTGGGGACCTTACAAAGAAGAATGTTTTTTATTGAAATGAATGTAAGTTTATGGATTGTACATCTCTATATGTGAACAGATACTTTAAAGAGTTATACTGTATTCTATATTGGACGTTTCGCTGGTTACCCCGACCAGTGAAACCCCCGCTGTAAAGAGGTAGTTTTCCAAATAAAGTATTATTATAATTATTATTATTATTATTTAACATATCAAAAGAATGAGATGCAATGGAAGACACCACCAATGTGGAGTGAACCTATTCATGCACAAGTACTCGATATAACATGATTCCATAACATAAATTCATAACTACTATATAATAATGAAGAACTTATGGATATTTCATCCGTCATGTCTTGTAGAAAATTTAGTGCCCTGCATTTAGTCTATCCACACCCGCCGTTGATTTATGCTTTTATATCTTGTTCATTCATTTAGTATCACTTTTGGGTGCCCGTATTGTCACAGTCATTGACCTCAGCGTAAAATATTTAAAGGGAAAGAATTTGCCTTTAATGTAGTTCACAAAATTTACATAGGGTTGCGTCCCTTATCTGAAAGTATCGCTTTGGGTTTTTAGCGGCTTTTAGAAAGGCAAATCACTCATTTTGTACAACCCAATTATTCCGCTAATGTATAAAATCCCTCTTTTTGGGGGCCCTGCCAGCCAGTGTCAGGCTGTAGAAATATGTAAAATGACCTGTGATTTAAATAAAGAATCCAATTTTGAAGAGTTTTAAAGTTTCAGGTACAATTTGAGCCTTCTAGATAAAGAGATAAAGCGTGTAGGCTTATGTATTATAAATATATATATATATATATANATATATATATATATGCAAATTTACATTGGTTTTACCAAAGCGTTTCTGAATAGTTGCGTATGAGGCATTCCCCAGTCTGTTGCTTAAATGTATCCGACTCTGGATTGCTGCAACCTTGAAAGTCGTGATGGTACTGTCAATTGTAATTTTTTGGGCCTAAAAATTCATGGTCGGTTGTGATTTACTAAGTGCGAATAAATGAATAAGAAACGGCTTATCATTTAGTAATCAAACTATGAAACATCTTAGGTTATCGATCTACACACCTCACATGCAAATTTCAACAAAAAAAAAAAAAAAANAAAAAAAAAAAAAAAATCAATCAGACAGTGTTTGAGATATTGGACTGTAAAGAGGGGCAAATGTTTTTGAACGGACTATGGTACGCGGTCAAAACCAGCCAAATACAAAATTGGGGACCAAATAAGAATGTAAGGTGACCTTTTTTGAAAGAGATCTGTGAAAACTTATCGGTATTGACCCCTCCCCCCC